>JACDRQ010000278.1:820-82447 GCA_013841215.1 Hycleus cichorii | reverse complement strand
TTGTTTACGTTTCCATTTCTCACCTTTTTTGTTAAAATAAATTAAACAGTCTATTTCTGATTCAGTTTTTGTTGTTGCACTTCTCTCTACAAAATACTCAGTTAAACATATTTCAATTGCTCTATCTTAAAATTGTCTAAATACAGTTCAGTTGAAAATTAAAGTTGATGTTAATAAGTTCCAACTCTCGTTACTCCGCTTGAATTCCCCTTTTTATGCTATTCTGGGTCAACAGGAACTATAAATAAAGTTTGAATATTTCTATGAATGTTAATATTGCTCCAATTTAAAAATTGAGAAAACGATAACTCTTTACTAACTCCTAAGAGGACAGTGTGCTGTATTCTCGATGATAAATTGTGTACTTTTGTAACATAACAGCATATGAATATTTTATTCCATATATTTTTTTATGACGAAATTTGGGAAATTACAATAATGAAACACAACAGCCTTGATCATCTATTTCCTTTAATTATTCAGAAAAACTGGCATTTAAATGACTGTAGCCTGGAGCTTTTTGTAATTTATTTTATTTTGAAGAGGAATTAATTTGATTTTTAGTTCATTTTCAACACACAGTTTATAACATCACCGTTCAACGTGTTGTTTTTCTACCCATTCGGTTGATTTACAACGAAAAAATATAACTAATTTTCATATTCGTTCGGCGATTATATTTATATTTCTCATTTCTTGTTGTGTAATTTTCTGATAATGTAATTCGATCGGTTGGGTAATATTTTAATAAAAACATAAGGATGTAATTTGGAGAAATATTAACGAAAATGTAAATTACACACAACGTTGATAAAAACACAAAGAATGCAATTAGGTGAAAATATCAAAGAAACAGTCATACTCACACGCTTAACTTATGTCATGTCTACTATTGTGACAGATTGTGGATTTGCGTGGTGGTGGTGGTTGTGGCACAACCCCAACTAACACTTGACATGCAAATATATTTTCGAAATGCCATCAAAATACCTGTGTACACGTGTAATTTCGACACTATTCTATTAAAATTTATGTTGATTTAAATTTTGCGACAACTATTGTCTTGTAATAGAAATTTGATGGATTTACATTTAGGTACATCAATAGATTCATTTCAAAGGGAAATTGTTGTAATTTCTAGACGGACGTTAATTCCACAGTTAATAACAGTGGTGTTTAAATTGATTACTCGTCTGCTAGATGAAAAATATTCCCCAACTGTACGCTCTAATAGATCTTTGTTAACATGTTAAGGTATGCAAGCATAAATCGTCCGGATAATTGATAGAAAAAGTTGCATTTTGTTGCATCAATTACCGTAA
Organism: Hycleus cichorii; assembly: GCA_013841215.1. NCBI lineage: Eukaryota > Metazoa > Arthropoda > Insecta > Coleoptera > Meloidae > Hycleus > Hycleus cichorii. Next base: position 81,125 of record JACDRQ010000278.1, on the reverse strand, counting down.
TTTGAACATTGCACAATATTTCTGATTCTCCAGTACAGATTTCGATTCATTTCCGGTTTTATAACTGAGGAATTTGCGCATAATTTGGAAGTTCTGGTCCTGCATTTTGAGGAGCATCTGAAGACGTTTTGTTTAAAACATTTTAGTCATTGAGTTACATAGGATACGTCTAGAAAATTGAGAAAACTTTTTAAATCACCAAGAAATCCGCCAATTTGTTAGTTTTCCGGAAAATTGAGAAAAACTTGACATTATATTGTTTTTTCGATACAGTTCCTGCAAAATACCAATTTTCAAAGATGCCTTATTTGATAAGATACATACAACAGCATTAAAAAAATCATTTTAAAGAGCATATATACATTTTGGGTTTTGGAATCTGTCGATTAACTTCTGAGTTACAGAAGAAAATTTTGGAAGACGTATTTTTTCTAATTTCTCATATTTTCTCCTGTAATCTAGCAAATAGTTTAGATTTCTTTAAGATAATCGCCTAGTAAATAGTAAATTGAGAGAGCTTTCAAAATTTCTAAGAAATCTTCCAGTAAGTCCGCTAATTTTCCGAAAAATTGACAAAGCTTCAGTTCATCATTTCTTCTAAAAGCTATCTAAAAATACCAGTTTTTAACACTCGATATCTCCCTTGTTTGATGATATATTGCAATCACTATAATAGCGTTAGAAAGAGCACTTTGAAGAGTTCTTAAGGGTGTTCCTCTTCTGGACAATGTGAATGAATTCTAAGTTACAGAAGGAATCGTGGAGCATATATTTTATTCAATTTTGGCCGTATTTTCGTCTATAATTTAGCCAATATTGCCAATTTTTCAATGATTTTCTCAAAGTCTATAGCGGATTGGAAAGCTTTTGCAAATCTCTCCAAAAATTTCCACTGCCTTGCTAGTTTTCCAGAAATTAATGCAAAATTGATAATTTTACCCGTTGCTTGCGCCAGTTTTTCAGTTCGTTTGTTTCTTTATTCGCTTCCGTTTCGGTTTCTGTTCTATTTCCAAATCTGTTTCCGATTCTGTTTCTGTTATGGCACTCGAGTTCTACTGCTAAAACGAAATTTTCATTCAAAACTTGCGTTTATAGCGTTAAAACTGTGATTTTTAGCTCAAGTTGTTGAAAATGGAATTATTTATGAAATGGTCTAGTACAGATTTAAATACTTTGACCTGATAACATTTAGGACAAGTCGTATTTGTATTGAATTTTTAATGTTAAAACCTATAATTTTACAACAAAAAGTTACGCAATCGATAAGGATCGGGATTTAATGAAAAATTAACAAACATAGTTCAAGACAAACAACATTATCGAGAGAATCACAATTAATATCAAAATGTCCCCTATAAGTGGCAATTAAAAGAAAAATCAATAAAATAATGCCGGTTATAACTGAACAAGGCCACAAACGATTCCGGTAAGCAATTAATTATGAGAATAAATCATCGATACGAACTCATCACGATTGATAATTGGTAAACAAAACACCGCGTTGCGACACCGACAATTCAATAGATCCGTAAAAAGGAACGATGGAATTAGCATAAGAGGAGATAGATATAGAAGTTGGGTCAATATGGTAATGACACTCTTTAAAATAAATTACAAATCTGCTTATAAAAAACACTGATTAATGGTATGCCGTATTTTTAACTGTTCATCTTGTTCTATGAAAATCTGTGCCGTATAATGGAACCGATTGGGGCAATGGAAACGTAAATTCACCACCCCGTATACGATTACACATAAACACTTAGTGCGAAAATAACACGAAATTAATTATAACTGTCAATAGATTTTTTTGTAGAATACCCGAAACGGCATAGAAAGTCTTTGATTGATGATCGAGGATTTTGTGAATATTAAAAATATAAAAGATTCTTGTTAAAAAACGTCCACTTATTGTTAATTTTTACCATCATTATTCCTACTTTTTTTAGACGCTGTATTATGAATTTTTAACAGACTTACCATAAAAAAGCCTATTATTTCAACAATCCAACAACAATATTTTCTTCGACTATCCGGTAATTACCTTGCATAAATTATAGCACAAGTTGAATGGACCGTGTAATTAGTGGTTGTAATCAGAGACTTCATTCTCAAGACTTTACGTGATAAAAATTCTAGTTGTGTGCATTTTTTTTAATATTTCTAACCACTATTGGAATTTTGTAACCATTGATTGCGTAAATTACTTCATTCCCAGTATTTTATTGTTATAATAATAGGCAAACAGGTAATCTTCTATGTAAATTGTGACATTTAAATCCCTTGAGGATATGGAAAATTATTTAAATTAATCAATTTTAGACTAGTCTGCATCTGGGAGATCCGTTCAAATTACACCCACGGTTTTTTTTTATTGTTTACAATATTTGTTTGTACGGTTTTTGGAGTGACACTATTTGTCTTATCCTACATAATTTTATCTTTAGTCAATGTAATTAATTTATCTGTCAAAAAGTTCTTGTCTATTCTCAATCATCAATTTTGTTTTAATATTTGTAAATATGAACATATGTCGATTATTGTAACGTAAACTCAATATTTCCAAAAATAAATCAGCGACATTGCATTCCAAAAACTGTAACTTCATTACGACAATTTGCACAAAATAGAGACATCTGGAGATTAATTTGGCAAAAATTTAACCTTGCAGCTCATCGGAAAGCCCGCTTTCGAAACAAATGTTGGAGGAATCCTTGACTCAACTTCCTGATAAGCTGCAAGGCCCAAATTTTACTGAAATGCTCCTGTAAGTAATTAAAATATTTTCCAAATATAAATATTTTCAACGAATTGAGATTTTTGCATAAACAATTCGGATTTTGGTGCCTTAAAGTAGCTGCTATTAGCCGAAAAGCGTGCATCAAGTTGATGGAACTCCATCATTATTTTCGGTAATGATAGTTTGCCGGCTAAAAGGAGGTTAATGTTGGAAAACACAATTTTAAGGGTAGAATGGAAAACTTCGAGAAAATCGGTCTTAAATCTGTCTCTACTATTGATATTTATTCAGTTTCAGTTGAGTACAAATAGTTTGCCTTCGTTTATGCCATCTGTTGCCGACCGTTAAACGAATACGAAAAAATATTTGTATTATAACAACAAACAATAAGAAATTGTAAACTAGACGATTGGATCTTTCGAATTCTTGGTCCACTTCAGAGTTTAATCTCCTCTCTCTCTCTAAAAAAAAATGTCTCGCGTTTTCAGCCAATCTCTCTTCATTTTTAAACCCACTCAATACTCTTGATCCAAAGCACACAAATTGAACAAACAAATGTAGAGAGGCTCTTGTATTTTGATAAAACACACCAGGTTAAGATTATTTTAACGAATGACCCAGAGCCATGTACAATGTTTCTAAGAAAGGATCATTAATGACTCAGAAAAATTGAGACCCCTTCGTTGGCTCTATCGGCGTTTTAAATGGCTCGTTTATGGGGATTTACATGCTCGAGTGTCGGATGGAAAAAAGTTTAATGAATAAAAAGATGTAAACATTGCGTTGAAGGCCAGCAGGATACATTTTAATATTCCAACATCCAAGTAGAAACGAAACGAAAGTGAGGTAACCTTTTGCCACAATGTTGTGCTGGATGGAAATTTGTTAAACTAAATTCAAATTCCATACTCCCATTAGATTTGGCTCCTTTCATTAAAAAAATGAACCGGCGATGAAACATCGTTAAAAAGACTAAAATACTATAGAGGATAAAAATACCGTAGAATATTTGAAAGAGGTATTGGGGAAATATTTATATATATTTTCTTGTATAGAAAATTGTATACTTATTTGGAAATCTTATAAAACCCCATTTCGTAAACTTCAGTTTTATTGAAAGTTCTTCAGTAGTTTAAGCTCCGTTCAAAGCGGCAAGTTCCTTTAATTCTACCAGTTTCTCCTTTGATATAACTACAATTTTCAGGAAGTTATTTACACGAATTATCACGTTTATGAAAATATAAACAATAATGATAATTCTCTTTGTACTCTAATATTAAACTTTGTTTTTGATCGACGAGTAGGCAGTTGTGAGTATTATAAAGTAAATAAACAAAAATGAAAGTTTTCCAATTTGCCAAAGGCTATACTGGGTGGAATTTTGAATATTTAAATCGTCATTATATAGGGTAAGAACGCTAATAATCAACACTTGAAAGTTAACGGATCCGTTGATTGATTTGCTCAACGTTTTGAAAAGACAACAATATAATTGTTGATTCACACAAACACTTTGGAGAAAAAGGAAATCCACTCGAGTACTTGATGAAATTCAACAAAATTTCGAAATATCCTCGGTTTCATCGAGAAAATTACAAAAACTTCGAGATCAAAGACTCGAATCTCCGATACTATCTCAATTAGTTATTGTCGATTGTAGAATGACTAGTGAATAATTTCAAGGTTATAAAAAACCTCAAGCAAATCCAATTTTAATGATGCTTTAATAAAATTACATGCCCAACAGGAAATGGGATTATTAAATCAACATTGTTTACCAGCACCTTACGTTTTAATTCTCTCGATCGCAACAATGCGCTCCCTTCTTACTTTCAATCTAAAGATCAATTTCCGTTATTTCAGAGCTTATTTAACTCGATGATAGTTTCATGAAAATCTCCACGAACAAGACAACAAAACGAAGAAAACATCAACCGAATCTATTCAATTTGAAATTTATTCATTGATTATTTCTCATATCTGTTATCCCTATGAAAATGCATCCATGTGTTCAAGATTAAAATGTAATAGTCTGGGACACGAGATTGGAAGATATTTTTCCTCTTTATATCGAAAATTCTCTTCGTTATCGCTTCATTTAAATATAACCAGATAGGCGAGACGATCATTTTTCTTTATTTGAAAATAACGAAATTATTTAGATAAATATTGGATGGTGGAACTAATTTTGAAGATTCTTTTCGGGACGCTTCCATTTATCGACATAATGAGCTTTAGAAATGTTGGTTTTCTGTTGAATTTTATCGAACCGCAACAAAATCCCCGAATAATTTATAACAGCTTTTAATAGATAACGAAATGATAAAGCTTGGATTAATTCGGAATGTTGTTGATAAAACAATAAAAAGTTGTCTTGTGGTTTTCTCTCGAGTCATTATTATTCAATTAACGAAATCAATAAGATTAATTGTTTTATAATTAATTTAAATGTTTATCAGTAGCTTTAATTCTAGTGTCACCGCCGATAAATCTGATAAATATGCGATTCGAATAAGCAACTAGCTGTTGTAGTCCTGGATTTTAATAGAATTCTCAAACAATAGACCGCCAACGGCAATTTGTTTCTATATTCGATTTTTACAAACAATTTGTCGATAGATCGATCCTTAAATATGTAAATTTGTATAAAACAACAAGCGGAAGGCAATCCGAAAGTCAAGACAATCAAAAATTAGAAGAACCGAAGATGGGGTGGAGTTCGCTGGGAATTTGAAAATTCTAAAGCACACAATGTCTGGATACGAATCCGGTAGATTGTCGGAATATAAGCAAAAGGTCGTCTAGAGAGTGTGTAGTTGTAGTAGCAGAAGCAGCAGCAGCAGCGCAGACACGAACCCCAAACTCTGATACCGATGTTCAGTACAGCGATGACCGCGAAAGAGTTTGTTTCGAACGGCGGTTTGGTGGGCGCTTTTAGCCGGAAAGCCGCAGTCCGCCCGGATAACGCATGCACATTTCCTATGAGAAATTCCAAGTAATTTCCCACCTGAAAAAACGACATTAGAGGCTAATTAAGTTGTAAGAAAAATGTGATGTTCAAAGTTGATAGAGAATAAACTGGACGATTTCCACCAATTAAAGTGAAAAATTAGAAAAATTCCCAAACATTAATCCTTTATAAGTGTTGAAACTAATTAAACTAACGTCTATTTCGACTGGAAATCTATCGATTGGACCAAAACTTTTTAAATTTAGTTACTGTAAAATGCAATACGTGTTTAGTGAAAATTACCAAACTTCTAATTAAAGACACACTCAAATCCGCTAATTTCATTCATATATTTATCGTTATTATAATGTTGGTGTTATTATTGTTGTTGTTATTATCATTAACAAATAATTAACAAATATTTAAAGATTCGATTTCCAATTTAATTGTGAATGTGACGGCCTAAATTAATCACTAATTTAGTGTGTCAGTGTTCTCTAATTTGCCTAATATTAAAAGTGAATATTTGATTTGATTAAAGGATCGAGTGTTTGTTTGAAATGTAATGTAGAGGGGTGTGACATGACAGTGTTCATGGGGTTGTTTTGGCGATTTTTAGCCATATATTTGGTTGTTGCGCCGCAGGTGTCCCCGATCTTCAACGGCCTGGACGATATTTCCGCCCCCAATGAGCTAGATAAGCCCAGTAAGTGATAATCATACAATTTTCGACAACTTTAATTCTAAGAGAAATTCACCCCAATAATAATAGAATTTGTAAAAAAAATCTACTCCAATTGAGCCTGTTTTGAGGAATTTGTTAGCCGGCTTAAATTTGAATGAACGGAAAAAATCTAATTAATTTGGCGATTATACAGAACACTTAAAAAAGCCGTTTGAGTTAAGCTGTTAAATGAGCAAATTTACAAATGTTTTGCAGGTAATTAAAGAAACTAATGAGCAATTTAAAGGCGCAGGAAGCTTTCGTTCTCTTCAATCTACCCCGATATTTGATTAATTTGTAAAAATTACCAATAAATCGAACCAACTTTTTAAAACTTGTGAAAATCGAGGGTGACTAAAATCTATAATTTAATGAATTTTTAAAGCCTCGTTCTTAGAAAATCGAATTCGTTTCTATTCTATTTTAGCTCATTGAATTTTAATTTTGTCTACGTTAAAAATATTCCCCCCAATTAACACGGCTATATTTCCTGTTGAATTGAGATATCCGTGACTTTATCGTTATGATTATTCGTAGAACTATTAAATAAATAATAGAATATGTTGTTATTAGAATCTGGTCCTAAATCAAACCTGAAAATGAAGTGGGAAGTTAACGGAATGTTTCTATCTAACAATAACCCTATAGAAAGTGTTGTGGTTATGTCGGATTGTAATTGAAAACCCTTACCGCGATACAAGTAATTCTAACTTCCCTTCTTCCAAATATGGTAAACAAATTGATGAATTTGTTGGGTTATTGTGAATTATTTGGAAATATTTCTACTCTATAACAGAACATAAAATTGGATCTTTTAGGGCAAACAAAGAGGGAAATTCGCGTATTTTTTCAGTGTATATACGTGTATATTTCCATAATAATAAAGTTTTTTTTGTGTGCACATAGGAGACGGAATCGATCCTATAATTGGCTACGAGACAGGCGCGTATATTCAAAAGAAAATTCAATGAAAAACCAGCCCTATAACGAAACAATTATAGCATCGATAACGCGACAAAATAAAAGTCGCTATCGTCGAAATTGTGGCTCTATTGTCGGGAAACGTTGCCATAAATTACCGATAGTTAATTTTAAAACATTTCCACTTGTAAGTCGAAAAAATGTTAGCTTTGATTTCCGGAAAATAGCGGGTTTTTCTCAAAGGATCGTCCGTTGTAGCAACTGGATTACATTATTGTATCGTTCGATTTAGATTTCGTTAGTTTCCTATCTTTTCCATTACTCTTATCCTGTTTTATACATAGGGGGTTTTAGTGTAATATCTACCTGACGATCGAATTCTATTTCCGTTGTTCTACGAATTTTTCTTCTATCGTTTACATAGTTCCTACTATTCCCTATAATATTCACAATGGGTGGGTGGAAATAAATAAAAGTTAAAGTTTTGCGTGGTGGTTTCCAATTGATTTTCCATACATCATCCTTATAGGTGTTTGTATAACACACTTCCATCTACAATCAAATATAAAAGCCAAGTTTACTCGGATTTGGACGTGATTATTGTCCACAAAACGCCTAATCTGACAATACAAGTAATGAAGTAAATTACAAAGGGTAAGCTTCCATAATAGCGCAATCCTACCAACTGTAAAGTTCGAAATTACACCATGCCTATATTTAGATATTTATCGTGAAATTCTGTCACTTTCCACAACTTTTATCCGAATCGATAAATGATAATAAGGCGACTTTTACCACAACTTACATGCACGATAGACTCGAAATTTTCAGTTGAAAAAGTCGATTTCTATTATAATTTACGATTATTGATGGTGGAATTTCGCTAGTCTCGAATTTTTAACGATCGAGAATTACAAACATGTTCAAGGGGAATAATCTCGAATAATTGAATATTTAGATGGTCTTTGTGTTTCCCGTCACGCTGCTTAACCGCGCTAGTTTTTCAATAAATTTCTGCCCAAGTTTTGTCATTTATATGAGCTTTAAATGCAACAATTCTCTCGATAATGGAGATGTTTCTGTTTCCTCAATAATTCCACGATAAGTGAGAGTTGTACCGTTTTTAATACAAAAGACCAACTGATGTTTATTTGTTAGCTAATTTTATAGAATTTATGCAAATTTATTCAACACTCTCGGTAGTGAGTAGAAATTCCAATATTACGAAAACTAACCTTTATTCGAAAGAGAGATAAGATTTTTATATAGAGACGATTAATTTACGATGTCAATTAATTTTTATAAAATCCAAATGTTGAAGTTTATTATCAAGACCCTTTTATAGGCCAATAAAAATTCAACATTGTTTATTTATAAATAATTTATTATTCCAGGTGGATTACTACGTATTTAATATCAGATGGATCTTCATTCACTGATACCCCCTGTCGGCTGGAAATTTTAATTAAAACCGGTCTTTTATTTAATTTTATGATTAGTAACGAAAATATTACAAAACACCTATGCAAGTGGGAATATTGGAGAATTATTTAGGAATTCGGAGTGCCAATTCCAATTACACGAAATTGGACAATCAACAAAACATTTAAGATGGTGTTTAATTAATGGAAACCGATCGGAATCTAATTAAAATGTTTATTCTCGATTCAATTGGAATTTTTAATTAATTGAACACCATGTATTGAAGTAGAATAAATATTTAAATTATGATCGAGGCGGTAAAAATGCTACTTCTTTTAAGGGGCAAAACAAACGTTGTTAATTTGGTTCGATGTTTTATCGTAAACGAAAAACGTGCACAAACTTAATTACTTGAGTAATTAACTGTTGTGGATGGTTATTAATTAAAATTAATTAATGGAAAACTGGGTTCGATTGAAATTGCTGACCGTTTCTATCCAATTTTTCCGTTTTTAGTTAGAATATTTGTTAATAATGGGATGAATCTGTTTCAAACTATCCGTCTAATGAAATTTCAACAACTTCCAAATTTCTCAACGGATGTTCAAGTTGCATTGTAAGTTCTCGCCAACTGACTTACATGATTATCAGAGAGTGTAAGTTCATTTTCTAGCTATCAAGTTGAGTAATTCCCCATTTCAAGTTGTTATTACGCGATTCCAGATATCTTGGAGATTTGTCGAGAGAATCAACATATTATAAATTACAATTTTTCTATAATAAATGCCAACATATTATGATTATGAATAGCTTAACACTGATGAGGCGAGAAAGTTGTTCTTCAGAAATACCACACCTCTTGACGATTGTTGCCATTTCCGTGTTCTCGATTCTGTTTATTTTTACTAATTTAATACCGTTTTCCCTCGTGATTGTTAAATTAATGATAATAATAACAACTTGCAAACTTGAAAACTGTCTAAATATGAGAACTATAATCAAACTAGAACAGGTAGAGAATTTATAGCCGCCCCATTGGGATTTCGAGACAAAACGACCAAACTAAATCGAGCAAACTTGGTATCAATCACTTCGAAATTTCTTGCCTGATATTCGACGATAATTAACCGTCTCTTCTTGGTATTAAAGTATAGAAAAACAAAAAAATCCGACAGAAATGTGCCAATATTTGAATTTCTTCAGCGATGGTCATTAATCTTGTTCAATTTTGCAGCCATTGAATAGCCATATATCCGATAGAACTGTCAATTATCGGTCGCAAACTGCAAAATCACCATTGGAGCTTTAATAAATAAATAAACGCTACTTGTTTTGGTCCGAATTAACGTGAAAATCGTGCATTAATCCGTCTAATAGGATTTGTCGAGCTCTTATGGTTTCTATCCGACAGCCTAAATCAACGACTCTTTGTCAAATGTCACGATTTTTCTACAATTCTCAGTCAACGATGAACTTATTTGACAGTCTCGATTACCATAATTCTCTACAATAGTGGAAGAATTCAAATAATTAACATTAGAATTGTTAACAGGCAATTGTTGAGATTATTCTACCTGAAATTCTTACATAAAAGAGGACGATATCCGTAAGATAACGATCGTGCACGTATAGAAATGTCTGTAGCTAGTTCATTCGTATAGACAACAATAGATTACTTGTATATTTCGACTATCAAAAGATTCTATCTTGAACGAGATCCACTCAAAGAGTCAGAATCAATTATAGTTTGATTTTTATCATGCGGTCTAATTTAAAGAAGAAATATTGACATAATAAAATTGCTTCGTTCTTCTCATCTAAGTGTTTGTTTTCCTCATTTTTTTTTGTAATACAATTAATGTTGGTTATTACTTGGTTTTTCTCTGTTTTGATAAATTCTTCCTCGTTCCAATTTAATTTTCTAGGCTCCCATTTGTAACAAAACATCAGCCACAATAATTGTAGATGATTATTATTATTGTGCTATAATTGAAGTGTTGATGAACTCATATTAATCGCCGAATTAATTTCAACAATTTAATATTACAATTATTGTAATCTTTCTTGTGTAAACACTATAATTAAAAGGATCTTTCGATTTAAGATTTGAGTTTATTTGTGGTGTAATGTAAATTGTAAAATCTGGTCTATTTTTAACGAAATCTCCCTCGATTTTTGTTTATTTCTTATTTAGAGATAAACCGAAATGTTGAAATGTTGGTCGTGCAGCTTTTAAGAATTTATAGTCGGTGTACATTGAAATTCAGTAGCTTAAAATTTAAAGCTGCCTTCAGCTAATTTCGGTCTTTTCTATTGTTTGAAGTTGTACTCGATGATTCGATTCTATTATGTAAATAATCGATATTGCATACAATATTCCATTCTATTTTCCACTTATTATTCCGTATCTATTGGCTTCAAGGTAAAATTGAAGTCGTTTAAAAGAGAAAAACCGAATACTGTAAGTTAATATTTAATTAGTCTACTTTTATAAGGAAGCGATAAAATAATGATGTTTTGGTAAGTAGACGGGATAGAGTTTATAGTGGAGTAAAATAAGAAGATTTGGAAATAACCATTAGAACGTTAAGTGAAGCTAATCAGTTGCTTGCCGGCGATTCTAAAACACAAATGAAATTACCATACTTTAACAATATCGAGATGATTACATCTACTGTTTAAAAAATTGACGATTTTATTGAGTTTTGACGGATACTCCAACGAATAATCGCTTGTTCCACGGTTATTTATCCAATAATCGAAAGAAGCTTCTTTGGAAGTAATTTTAATTAATGTTATTTCCACTTACATCCCTCTGTCAAACCCTCCTGAGAAGCAGAACATCCAAAACCCCTTCAAGGGGCGAAACAGCCAGGCGATTGCCTCAGGCTTAGTAGATGAGCGAATTTGTATGGAAGTCCCGAGAGTATATTTTTGCAAAACTTGCACTACGTAGCTCATCGGAAAGCCGCTGAGAACACGCTATTTGGCCAATGGAGCAATTTTCGGCAACCAAGAATGACACAAAGATCCTTATAAATCTAGTCTTAAATGAAAAAAATGTATCCTTGAATTTGACAATTATGAATTAATATTTGTTTGTAAAACTGATGGAATTCTGAGCCCAAAACTTGAGAACTCCCTTCGAAAGTAATATTGGAGATTAAAATATCAAAAAATCTGGTGATATTCGAAAAACTCCGCTTAAAAACAACCGAAATTAGTGTGGATAGTTAAATAACAAAATTCGGCAAAAAGTACAAAATTTTGCATGCGAAATATGCAGAATTTTTGCCTCAAGTGACATTTTCTATTGTTCCGGCCCTGGTTAATCAACATGTAAGTTGAAATAAGTTGCTAACCTACCTTCACGTTATTGTTTGCAGTTTGAATTTCACATAAAATCTTAGTTTCTCGTCTATTCGGCAACTTTCCAAGTTTGCAGCAAAATTTCTGCGTTAAACTAGTCAAATTTGTGCCTGAAGAGTTCCAATATGATTAGTATGTTGTTTGTAATTAATTTAATGTCGACATAGTTTTAAGTTTTTGATAACTATTGGAAAATAGTACAATTTAGGTCTATATGGGGTGATATTAAAATCAGTAACACGTGTATGGTGGATTGCCATTGAAAATTTACTAAATATATTGAAGTTGCTGTCTACAATCCAATTTCAATTTTTATTCTCCTTATTTAAGCAAATCTTCACTCCGGTTGAGCTATTTTGGTCCTTCTTATTTCAATCTTGTTGATGAAGTTGTTGTTTCTCCCATTGATGAAGTTGATGTTGTTTCTCCCATGGATGAAGTTGTTGTACCTCCCATTGATGAAGCTGAAGTTGTTCCTCCCATTGAAGTTGGTGTTTCTTCCCTTGTTGAAGTTGTTGTTGTTGGTCCAATGTCTTTATTCGGTTTTTGCCCTTGTTTATTTCCACGTTGTTGATTACCCCGTTCATGACCTCGATGTTTGCCATTATTGCCTCTTTCATGACTATCTGAATGTTCTTTTTTAGCTAGAGCTTCATTGGCAATCGCCTATAAGTATTAACAATAAATAAAGAAATTTTTACAACAATTATATGCAAAGAAAAACTAAAACAATACCAAAATTAAGCACAGAATAGTAATTGTAACAAATACTTTACAACACATTTTGTATTTTCCATATGATATCTGAATATTTCGGACACGTTTTATATAGTCCTGCACACCGAATAGATTAAGAGATTTCATGTAAATTACACCTATATAATGGGTAATGATTCGTATTTTGTTATAATTATCAAAGAAATAATTTCAACAAATTTTGTCAAGCGTAAAATTATAACAATAATAACAGAAAAAAAATAGAGTAACATTATTATAACGTTATTGTCAAAATTCTCTCTACATTCACAACAATTGAAAATAAACAAAATTAATGATGTGAACAAAAGATTCTTATCCCGAGTGTAAAAGCAACTGGAGGAGTTATTCGCATGTCTTCTGAGATAATTAAAGGATTTGTTCGTTTCATGGACATATAACTAAATTTTATCAGAAAAATTGTTGTTGCTGCAATTTTGGCCAATTTTAACCTTTTTTTTTTCATCTTAGACCTTGAAAATACGTTTATTTTACTCTATTTGGCATAGCAAACAAGGCAATTTAATTAAACTCTACAAATATTACACTAAATTAAAGTCGGTTCTGTAATTAAGAATTATAAAATGTAGACTAAATAAACCACGCAAACTCGAAACTCCCTTGATGATTTTTCATATATGTATACATAGGTCTTCCATTATGTTCTAAGGGATATATATTTTGTCATTAGTTAAGTTTAAAGAATAAAATCAGGGTTGAAGTTACTACTGCAAAATCAATCTTTTCGGCAACACCTCTGGAGCAGTTCAATTTTTTTGGTAATTCAAAAACTGAATAACAACATTTTTATGGGCTTTTTTAAGTTTCTATTCTAAGGTAAGGCATACCGATATGAAAATTATTCGTGTGTTTTTCTATATTTGTGATACTCATTCAATGGGAGGAACTCCTTGCTCCCTAAAGGCTTCATCAGATTACAAAATCAAAGTCAGGTAACTGACAAGGACACCTTGCAATTTTGAATCAGATACAAATTATTAGTCAAAACATCAAACATACCTAGAAAAACCGGATCAAAACCGATGAAGCGACTGTTATAGGAATATACGGACCCAATTAGAGCTTGCATAGCGTTAGGAAAGTCCCCTTCCACAATGTAAGCTGAAACCCTTGCACACCAGATGGTATTTACGAAGAAACCTCATTGATATGCAAATAAAAATCTTCACCAACAGTTAGACAGAGTTGAAAGCTCTAAAGAAATATAGCCTTGGTCAAAGACCGCCGGGAATGTCGTCAATCCCTGAAAGTGCTGACAAGGGGCAAGGGGTGCTAGGTCATCAGGAAATTAGAGAGAACGAAGCTTTGTTTTAGTGATGGGCAGAATCGAGTACTTTTAGGAATCGAGTAAACGATATTCGAGTACTTTCAAGAATCGAGTACTTTACTCGATTCCAGTACTCGCATGTTTAAAATTTATGTATGATCAGCACTTAGTGATGGACAGAATCAAGTACTATAATCTGGCGGAAAGATTATCAAGTTGCGTAGAAATATACGGTCAATCGAATAGAATACTCGATTTTGCTGAAAAGTTAAAAAGTAAATCGGTAGCGAAAAGTACTCGAGTACTGAAATCAACTATAATCGTAAATACTCGAGTATACTCAAGTATTTTTAAGAATCGAGTACATCGATTCTAAGTACTCGATTCTGCCCATCACTACTTTGTTTGTAGGACCTCAAGCGTTCTATAGGGTAACAAAAGCCTAGAGAGGGAAAAAGATCTGCAGATAAGGAAGAAACAATATCCTCTACGAATGAGACAGGAGAAATTGTTTATCGATTACTCGCCTAAGAATACTAAGAAGCTTCCCGACCTCACGAAGAACCAATAAAGACTTCTAACGGGGCTTCTAACAGAACATTGCAGATATTGGCAAAAAATTTAATTAATTTACTTGCTCGCAAATTATCGTTTACCGTTTAAATTCCATACAAAATTCTATTTACTCGTCTTTTCTAAGTTTTCAGCTAAATTTCTAATAAGAGAAAGCAAGAGTTTATTTAATGTTGACAATTTCGTTCGACAAACCAACAGTATGATGTTTTGTTAATGTTTTTTGTTAATTATTATTGTCTTAGATGACTAAACTGGGAAAAATGTTCGCCGATCTCTATTTATAAAACTTTTCGTTTATTTAATAACATAAACTCGTCAAATTTGTCTCTGAAGAGTTCCATTTTGATTAGTATGTTGCTTGTAATTAAATTACAGCTAGAAATTCAATTTAAAGCCGACATAGTTGTAAGTTTTTAATGATGAAGAATAGTTAAATGTAGGTATATCTATAGATATTACATTAACGTCGGTTCTTTAATTAAAAATTATAAAATGTAGTCCAATTATGATTCTTGTAAGATTCCGTTTGTGCTGT
Source organism: Hycleus cichorii (assembly GCA_013841215.1). Classification (NCBI taxonomy): domain Eukaryota; kingdom Metazoa; phylum Arthropoda; class Insecta; order Coleoptera; family Meloidae; genus Hycleus; species Hycleus cichorii. The sequence goes on along the minus strand of JACDRQ010000278.1, from coordinate 65,844 downwards.
ATCTCTATCATTTCTAGCTTAGATTCTGATAATATTCAAAATATTTGCTAGAAAGGAGATGAAAATAATAAAGCATTTGGAATTTTTAATAATTCTAGTAACAAACAAATTACATAAAAATTATCAATAAACTAGAAAAATAAAGCTGTATTTTAACTAAAATCAATATTTCTAATGACATTGAGTTTTCATTGTCCCATAAATAAGTCATTTTGATTTTATTGTATTTGATTATAGGTATGTTTGGCGAAATTGCTGCATATTTACGCAAGAAAATTGCGTTGACAAAAACCAAAAACAACGAATAGATTTACATATTTTTCGACTATAATTTCCACATACACGCAAACTTTAATGCTATAGAAAGAAACTAGTAATTCGAATTTAAACCGTAGAAGCAATTCATAATGTCTTACAATAGAAACATTCCAGTATTGCTTTTTAGATGTTTATTTGTCATTAGATTTAATGATATCCGCTTTTTTTCTAGTTCTATTACTTTTACAAGTCATTAAGTAATTAGATGGAGAAACTAAATGTAACATTTATGTGCATATGCATAAATAATGAGCATTGTAATTATAAAATCGATATCGAATAACTATCTTATAGTGTAATAAACGGTAAAATTTCAATTCACAATTCAACCCACAAATTGTATTTGAGGGGAAATTTTTGCGCGAGTCAGGTCGGGTCAAGTCAATATTTTGCCTTCTATTTCATCACACGGTTAATTTATTTGAAACGATGAAGAGTTACAACACATTTTTCTAGATTATTAACAAATATTTGGGACTAAAGAATTTAATTAATATAAAGCAAACAATTCTAATTATGCCGAAAATTTCATAAAATTAAATTGACATAAACGCATATCTAGAATTATTGAATTTGTATTTATTATATCTAGTTGCAAATTGTTTATTAATTAAATATTTATAATTTTGGATTACTATAAATTGAATAACAGTTTCTATTCGAAACAATTCGAATGTAAAATTAAAAATCATTTGAACGGATAACAGAACATGTACATTTATTAAAATAAAAGCCGACCTTTTTACCATTGTTCAATTTATTCTACTATTATTGCATTTGCATTGTCATTCTCTGCGCTATTATTTAAGAAAAACTCCACCCAAAGGTATTATTAATCAGCCGGTAATGTGAGTTTGTATTGTATAAGAAATTGTGGAAAATTACATCAATTTATGTTGAAAAATAATTTTATTATTAGCATCAATTTTAAGTGCCAATAAAGTGAATTCGAGTGCAATTCAAGTGAATCCTTTATCGTTTAATACCACTTATTGATGGAACTATACGATGAAATTTACTAGCAGATTTTGATGTTGTTGTAACAATACAAAGTGAAGTTGACTGTGCCAGAAGGAGAGGCTGGAGGAGGAAATTAAGCGGCGAAAACAATTTCATAAGTAGCAAACAATAAACAAAAAGAACTCGTTTACAAAGTTGAATTAACGCCTGTAAGACGAACATACAATTCGATCCCAATAACTACAAAAAATCGGTTTTCATCCAAACTTGTAATTAATTAGACTTGTTAAGTTGTTAAATTAGTCAATGTTAGCAGTTTTTGGCGGAAACTCACTGTAATTTCTCACCGATTAGAAGAATAACGTCCAATTTATAGCCAAATTTCACCTGTCACTATCCATACAATGCACAAACGCTACAAATGAACTTTGTTAATGGAGCATATTGTGTATTCCTTTAATGCAAAATCGATTAATTGCTAATTTACCAACATAAACAACATTACAGTATATGATCTACCGCAAATTGTTGACGATATTAGTATTGCTTGTTGCATTGTGGAAAATAAATCGTGAAAATCTAGGAAAATTATGTCAGTTATTACAAAGAAACAACGCTAAAATAATTATTAGCATTTGTGAAATGTATTCCCTTTGGAGATAGCGTTGCAAATTTGTTTGTTGAAAGAGTGAAGTAAGTATTCGAAATAGGTGCGGCATAAATAATTTACGAATTGGTGAAGGACGTGACAATGCAAATAATATAACGACTATGATTATCTCTACAGCATCTGTTATTCCTTTTAAAATGAACATTTTTACAACAAATTATAGAAATATTACAAGCATAATACAAACATAAAACCTCTGGTGTTCTTAAATTAAAAACGTCGCTTATAAAGATTTCCATCTTTTCAATTAAGACGCATCGATTGGATGAGCGAAAAATGCAATCTGGCTCGATTTAGAGCTACAAAAAATATTTTTGGAGCATCTAACCTTTCGTTTTTGTAAATCCTAACATAATTCCAGGTTAGAAACAAAAGCCTTGAACCTTGTTTCTTTGATATTTCTTATATTTTCCTCCATAATTTGGCCAAAATTCTTCCTTTTGTAATGACTATAATTCAAATCTTCAAGAAATTATTCCATTGCTTTGTTAGTTTTCCGGAAAATTAGTTAAAATCCGTTTATAAGAATTTTTCCACAATTATAAACTTAGAAAAACGAGTGATACTTTCTTATAAAGCATATCCAGAGGAATACCTGTGGTACGCATTTCTGAAAATTAAGTGCTTTTTCGTGCGCTACAGGTTACTTTCACTTGCAAAAATGGTTATTTCGCCACGAAAATCTCGCAAAACATCGTGAATTTTATCGTGATTTTAATGCAATTTCATAAGCGTTTTTTAGTTGAGAAAAAAACCTAAAGATCGACAGCCAAAAACAAATTTTTCAAGATCAAAGAAAACTATTTTGCGCAGATTCTCGTTTAACGGCAATTCTACGTAGAGGTCGCTTGCGATATTCTCCGATTAAAGCGACTTTTCACCAATTTCCCAATGAACTACGAGACTCAAATTTCAGTAAAACGTTTCCTAGGGACTCCTCTACAAATCCTCTAAATATTTTTCAAATCACCCGCCAATTAAGCGACATAAGAACTAGGAACGTTTGATTGAAAGACCCTGTATATTTTAGAAGAATGCGAAAAAATCACATTTTTAACGATTAGATGTACCCCGGCCGCTTAATTTATTAATGAAACTCCCCCAAAAGTTAATTTCATAAACGACAAATAAGCGTGAATGCTCTTTTTTCCTGCTTTCATTATTTTCTAGAATTTACGACAATTATCAATAGTAGAAATCCCGCATGTAAATTGAGTAGTCATCCCTTATTTGCAATGTCCCGTAACAGGCACTTGAAGATTATAAAGGGACCGTTAGACTTCTCCCTATATCATTTGCTAAGTAGGGATTTACGTGATTAATTAAAGTAAGAGGCTATGTGAAACAGTGACCAACTACTAATTACTACTATCAACGAAGTGGACTGCAACGGACTGGCCGCCACTATATCTCCAATATTACCCCCCTAAATATTAAACCGACACACACATATATGTTACAACTACACCCCTAAATGATAGCATCGATTGTAGGCTTTATAAGCAAAAACCCTTAATGTCCTAGTGGAAAATTTGCCAACATTCACTAAGCCATGTCTATTATTTATATAGATTCCGTTGGACAAAGACAGATAATTTGTGTGGAAAATGATAATATCAAAACAACAGAAAAAACAACATACATACAAAAGAATACTAATACAGCAACGAGTCTTGTTAGATTTTAATTAATTTTTCACAGCTCTGAAAATTGGAAGAGTTGTAAGAGGAAGTGATGCGCGACTTGTTAGAATAGAATCATTATTTTTATTGTTTGCCTCCCTATAGAAATCAAGAGACAAGACAAATTTAATTATAATGCAGCCGTAATAGGAGCAAACATATGAATTTATCTGTCTTTTATAAAAACAACAATAAATACATCAACATGGTTGGATAATTGTACGAAAACTCTCGCTAAAATATGGACCGGTTTTGTTATCGGGCTTATTTCGAATCAAATCCGTTCTACAAATATTTGTAGAATAATAGAGGAAGCACCACAGGAATCTAGACTAGGACAATTTGAAAAATTTATCAAATAGAAAAAGAAAACAGGGGTCAATACTATGTGTGTATAAATACAACCGTTATCCGAGACTGAATCAATATTGCGTGTCTCTATTAGAAACTGTCGATATTTCTAATATTATATTGTAGAGAATGGTTTTCCGTTTCCCCCATGCCAGTTCAATTCAAATTAGTGAAAATAATTTCCGTTAAATGAAGTAACATGGCAAACTCCTATTACCGTCAAATATATGTATCGGATTAAGTTGAAATATTTAGAATAAAATATAAAGGGGTAGCAAAATAAATTGCGAATTTTCTATATGTAAGAATGTACCCTTGGTGCTCTTTAAAGTCGTATTTCTACTTAATTGAAAATTCGAAGAATGTAAAAGATTAGAAGAGCAATTACATTGGAAATTTACGTAGACATTCTTAGAACTTTCAGATACAACTATGAAATTTAACAGGGATTACAGTTGATTGTAAATGTAAAGAAATTAACTAACAATCGATGAAATTTTACGCCGATTACCGAACTAATTCCAAACAATAAACACCGAAACAATGTAACTTTTCTGTATTGAAACGTTATAGACAGCAATATTTATAAATTTCTAAGCTCGAATAAGATTATCGTCAATATTCAATCGCCCTTGACGAATTTCCCCAATTTTCATCAATAATAACGTCTGATAGAATCGATTTAAGTTTTATCTGTTATAGTTATTGATTTCAGCCGATTTTTCGAGACTATTTGTAAATTCAACAATATAGATTAATATTCTAATCGAAGATATCATTAATATGCAAACTACCCGCAATTCCGATATTTAACAACGAAATTCGGCCTCAAATCACTTCTTCTACAATCCCTCTAAGACGAGTTAATATTCGTCAATAATTCAAGGGTTAAATTGTGGAACAATCTAAAAGCTATTATACTATGTAAATAAATCCTCGATTTTTTTGGGTAAATTGTTGGAACTGTTTTTTGGGGCTAGTTGCCACCCTTTAACCCATGATTAAACTTATGAAGGGAAATTTTCACATCAATTCGATATCTAGAATCTTTACTTTTTTGAAACTAAGCCACATAAAATCCTCTTCCAGATGATTTATTGCATGTCAACGCAATTATCGGCGGCTATTTATTAATTTTGTCGCTTTTTCGAGATAATTTCATCAAAAATAAATGGGGGGAAATTGCGGATTTCTCGGGGTTAAACGAACATTTGCACTTCTATAATAACCGCAATTTACGAACAATAAATTGAATTTTGGCGAAATTCGACATACAGTTGTAAAAACCGTCCTTAATTCCGATTGAAACCAAATTCAAGCGTATGTAGGAGTAGATTTGGGCGTATCTGGAATTCAATAATTTTATTAATACGAATGATTTACCGAGGTTTATATCGAATATAAAATGGATTATAATAGAAATAGTCGTGTAGAATTCAAGATATAAACTTCAAAACAACATGAAAGCTTAAGTTATTAAAATATTCGAAATAGTTCCACGATAACGAATGATAATTGAGCATTTAAAGTCTTTAGAACTTGAATAATATTTCTGTGTACAATAAATCAAAATGGTTTGTTTATATCGTTTTGTTAAATTGTATTATTTAGTTTCGCGTAGGTGCGTTTATTAAAATTTTACCATAATTTTAGCTTTAATTTCAATTTGTATAACAATAAATTTGATCCTAACGCATAGTTGTAATGAATTATTGCAGTTTACGTAAAAAATATTTGTTTGATTCAACGATAAACAATATGGATGTGAATTCGTTTTTTTTTAAATACAAAATCGATACAAATTGAAAATTTATTATTCAACAATTTCATTCAATTTAATCTAATTTAAATAACACGAATTAACTAAATAATATTTAAAAACTCCAATAGATCGAGTTATAAATAAAAATATTGATTTGTTTATAAATTATTACCTGCAACAAAGGAGTAGGTTGAATTCAATTGAATTCTATTGAAAAATTACTGAGTCTATCTGGTTGACGGAATCTAATTGTTTGAGATGAAAGTGCGGCAATCGAACTAGGATTTTCGTCAAGCGATTAAAATCAAATTGTCGTGTAAGCTTTGTGTTGTATTAAAGTCGAAGGAATTAGAAAGGAAAAACTAAACGAAAAATCGAATAAAGGGTAAAGTTGATTGGATCATACGTAGACACGAAACGGAACTGAATTAGTGTAAAGTTTAGTTAGAAACTGGGTTGGTATATAGTGAGGGATAAAAGGCCTCAACTACTACTAATTGTGTAAGCTACTGTCATTATAGCAAACAATCGATATGGGGAAATTTGTAATAACGTAAAATAATAGCATTGACTGTTTTCGGGGAAAGCTAATCGTTAATTCTCTCTCCTACACATAACTAAATTGCACTATCCCATTCGATTTATATTAGTATCTTTCTCGTATATAATATAACGGTGAATTAATTGCAAAATTCGAACACAAATTCAAATTATTCTCCCGATATAAACGCGATTTGATCTACTATAAGTGTTGTTTATTATAATTAAACAACATTATAATTATTTTGATAGAGGAGCGAAATTAATAGAAAATTTATTCGCGTTTCATTTATGAAAAGACCAAAATTCATGTTTAACAACTGTAAAAATTCGAAACGAAAATTAACAACGGCAATAAAGGGAACAATCAACGGTAATTAATAAAAGCTTAGCTAAGGGTTTTAATTACGTTATTTTTTTTTAAACTGTAAACACAAGCCTGAAATATAACCAACTGTAATTTCACCCTTAATTGTTATTATTAGAAAACAATATCGACTTTCCCCTGAAATATTTTCGAGTTTAAATTGGAGATATGAAACCCCACAGGGACACAACTTGGTTTCGTTAAGGTTGTCGCTCGGAGTAAACGTTAACATACAATTTTCCATTACAAATATCTAGAAAACGATAAAATATATCGAAATGGTATCTGATTTGATTCAAAATACACAACTGTCCAGAAATCGGCAGAAAAATTTGGAAAATCCGGCTGAATTTGATGATAATTGCGAAAAACCGCATTTTTAGCCAAAAAGTGTGATCATAATCCGCCATATTACACGTTGTATAATCAATAAAATGAAATGAAACCCATATGGGTAGATCAAGGCAGGTTGAGGCTAGAGAAATCGGCCACCCCCGTTTTAATTTCCTTTTTTTTTCGAAAAACAGCCTCTAAAAGGACCAAGTGCTTCGAAATTGCGCATTCTAACTAATGTGATGTGGTGTGATGTCATATGATGTAGTTTCGATACTTATGATTGGCTAGATGAAGGTGGGGGGGGCGGTTTGATTGTCTCTCGACTGATTTATCATAAGGGTTGAAAATGCGAACTGCCTCTCGAGTTTAACGTTTCCTTTAAGAGTCTCGCTCGAGAGACAGTTCGCATTTTTCCCTTTCTTTGCGAATTTACAATCTTCTTTCGATACAAGAAACAAACAAGTTACCCCCGCCTTCATCTAGCCAATCATAAGTCACGAAACCACATTACATCATCTACTGAGTTACTTTTGTTAGAACGTGCTATTTCAAAAAATTGGATCATTTTAAACGGTGTTTTCCGAAAAACGGAAAAGAAAATTAAAACGGGAATGGGTTGACCGAGAAGCCTTAACTTTTCTTAATCTACCTATACGTGTTTCATTTCATTTTATTGATTATCCAAGCAGTTGTACTACTGAAGGCTAACACACTTTTTTGGCTAAAAATGGGGTTTTTCGCAATTATCAGAAAATTCCGTTTGATTTTCCAATTTTTTTGGGGTTGTTGCCCTGCAAAATTGAATTCTGGATCGAATGAAATATGTCCCATTTCGATATCTTTTGTCGTTTTTGAGATATACCCGCGAGCAATTTCTTATAAGAGATTGAATGTTTACTTCGAGCGACAGCCTTAAATTTCATGAATAATGTGCAAAATTCTAGACTAATGTTGTCAATAAGAGAAACATTTTGGTAATTGTTGGAAATTTGTAGAGGAAATTTACAAAAAGCGCTCTAAAGATTTTCAACGGTTAACTCAAAGAGTTATAAAAGCCAAAAGTCTTTGTTGACAATCATCAGCCTCACTGTAATTGAGTATTTTCAAAGCTTCTATAAACGTATATTTGTTACCAATTCATCTATTGTTAGACTAATTATAATGACTTGATGGAGTTTCAAATGATATTCAAAGGCAGTGGAAGAATCGGCAAAAACCGGCTAGAATGACTGGAACAAATTAAGTATTCAAATGAACAATTCAAGTTTTATAATTAAGATGAAGCCGCTTTAGAATATTGACAATTCGGCAATAATAAAATTCTCTAAGGAGAGTCGCTTATAAAACCGAGTTGATTCGACAAATTTACAACTTTTATTAAATGGATAATTGTAAGTTTGTCGAAAAAAAAAACAAACAACTAGTTGTACTCTACATTTTTAATAGCGTCATTATCGTTTCTACAACTTTAAAGGAGTATCATCTGGGACAATTGCAATATTATGAGGGATGACTTTGCAATTATACACAACTTTTGTTCCACCATACTCGCTATAAACGACACAAAATATATTTGAACAGAGTTAATAATAAGAGCTATAAAAGTTGTAGTTTCCATTGTAATAGTCTGTAACTATAGTAGAGATTTATAATCAAAATTTAATAGATAGATGATTTAAAAACCATCAATAGGCACAAATTAATTTAGCTTAAACCACAAACTAACACGAAAACACAATTAATTATTGAAATTCGGCTATACGTTTAGATTAATGTAAATTATTACAAATCTGGTTAGTCAATGGAATTTAGATTTGAATATTTATCATTTGAAAATGTTATAATCGCTATATTTCCAAAATTTAATTGGAATACGCCAACTTTCATTGTAGAAGAGAAATTCCTACAATTTACACGTGTAAGGAGTCCAGTTTATGCAAAATGCAGGGTTTTTTACTCATTATTTACTTATTTACTCATTATTTACTCAATTTACTCATTTTACTCATCATTTGGCGGGCTATTTGGAAAATATTTTAAGGATTTATTGGAGGGGCTCTAGGTATCATATCACCAAAATTTGAGCCTCACAGCTCGTCTGTAAGTTGGCCAAAAGACTGGCAATTTTTAAAAATGAGTCACTCGAATGATTCAGAATGATTAAAGAATTGATTTTGTATTTTTTTCTATTTTATTCCGAGTAGAACTAATATCCATTTACTCTAGAATGCGGTGAAGGAAAATAGAAAAAATTATATGGGAGCATCCTTGAGTAATTCGACATGCTTGTCTCATTTTCAGAAATCTCAAGAAGCGTTTTTGACCAACTTACCGTTGAGTTACGAGGCTCAAATTTTGGTAAAAGAAGCCTTCGATTACTTTTCAAATAATTTTGGCATGTAGTTGTTGATGGAATTTGAGCAAAACTGATAGAAATTAGATTGGTTTAAGTGTAAAATAGCATCCCCTCGAAGAATTTAATTTAGTGATAAGAGCACTTTATTATAGGGCCTCCTGGTCCACGTCTTAAATGTGAAGATGTTAATGTATTTAGGGTAGAACGTCATAAACAATTCCACCTTTTAACAAATCCCTAGAGTGTTATGTTCGTTAATTACCTCTTATGTTGGCAACATTCAGGAACAATTTCTTGTCGTTAGAACTCTATAGATGTTTACTTGGTCTAGAAACTGCTGTCGACCTACATTTTTTCCTTTCGATTAATTATTTTAGATTTTTCTACCGAATAGAGTTCGATTTTACATAAATAGCATGTTGATTATTATTTAATTTCTTTCTTATATCGCGAAAATTCCACATTTGACGCGTGTTCCTCTAATGTTCGTTGTATTAAGTGAGTTACTGTACAACACGCAACTCCAAAGCTATTTGGCCACCGTGAAACTTCAATCTATCAAAATTTCTTGACTTCTCTGCGATATTCTTATGTAGTATAAAATTACATCATCATTTATTATTTCATTGAAATGACTTGAAAATAATGGAAAAAAGTTGTAGCCCAACTTGAATGAACAATTCTCCTTATTATTTATGCATACTCATGTAATTTATGTAGTATTGAGATTGTATAGCCTACATAACGTGCTCAATAATTTTATTATACATGTGCATCGTATAAAAGCGTCAGGTTTTCTTCAAGTACAAATAAGGAAGCTTTCCTTATTTACATTCCTACAACAATTTGAAATATACTTTCGTTAGATGAAAAGCTTGAACGCAACACGAATTTAATAATTAGAAATTCCATCTGTTCATGAGATTTCCTTTAATTAACCGTACCACAACGTCCCCTCAGGTAATTCATCGAAAGTGAAATTCGTCATTAAATAGAACATCGTATAGTTACCGTGTTGGGCCTGTTGAAAAAAGCCGACCAAATTGTAAATTCGAAAGTCAAATAGTCGTCTGAAATTGAACATTTCCGTAGGTGTCTAGACTGGAGATGAGCAATGTTTCACGGTCGGTGATTTTGTCATTATGACTGAAAAATCACATTTCTCTTAAATAGCGCTCTCGTTCTAGAATTTCAAGATTTTCGGCTTGCACGCGAAGTATTGATTTATTTGATTCTAACGGAAATTTTCGTCAAATTCAGCAGTTTTAGTCCAAAATTTGAGGATTTTAGTTCTATTTTGAAAATACTCTAACGTTCTAAGTGATCATAATCGGAATAATTAAAAAAGTAGCACTGTCGGTACAATATAGCGATACTTTCAGGTGTTTACTTAATTTTCAAAATTTTTGACTACTGTATATAGTTTTTATCAAAATTTGATGCCTAAAATCAAGAAAATTACGAGAAATTACAGTTAGCCCAAAGTTTCAAGAGGCTAATGCGGAATTTTGATTTATTTTTAAAAATATTGCAACACCTTAGAATATCGTAATCAAAATTTACCTCATATTGAAAGATTTGATTACTTTATTTGATTCTAATGTAAAATTTTAAGACAATTTAGTACTTTTAGAGTACCATTTCAAAATTTGTTCTATTTCCGTTGATTAATTCCTTTTCGTCGAAAATTTGAAAATTTTCTTCACAAAACTAGAATTTGGCTGAGAAATTAAATCAAAATCTTACTTTTTTTTATTGATTCAATGCAGCAAATTTCTCAAAAATTCGCCCTTTTAGCGCAAAATTAGAATGAAAGAGTCATAACTCAAAAGAACATTTGATTAGGAAAATAAAAAATTCAACTAAAAGATTCCAGTGAAATTAACAAAATTATTTAACCCCCATTATTTCAAAAACCAATCCAAAATTAACCCATTTCACAGCTTAATTATTGAGTTTTTTTAACTTTACTAAATGACGCATAGATGGTGCTGCTATCGCAATTTGATAACTAAGTGTTCTACTTTATCACATGTGAACTCTAACTTTTTTAACGATTCAGTACCATAACAACACTGGGGCTTCTATCTCTTTACAATTCCATCATGTATTACCGAAAAAAGACAAGCGCTGTCATGGTAACGAATCGCCAAACAGTTAGAGAATACCACTGTGATTCAGACATCACCCTTTGCTAACCTCTGGATCTACAAAAGAGCCGCTTGGAGAAACTTTTTCGCTTGGTTTTTGAGTCTCAGTAAAATGTCGGGGTATGGGATTGCTAATCGCATTAGAGTGCTAATCGCAAATTGTTAAGCTTATCAAAATTCCAGGTAACACAATTTTTTACCGGTTTTGTTTATTAATAGGAGATTTGCATGATTTGCTCGAATTAGAATCGTTTAAAAGTCGAAATATTTTTTCAATATCAACGAATTAACATCATTAATATAAGTTTACATGTGAATAGAATGTGGAAATCTGTTTAAACATAGCAAACAGAATAATATGGCTATTAAATTAGCATAATTGATAAAGGACACAGTTGTAGGAATTCATAGGAACAAAGACCGGCAATCTCATAATTCAACAAATACAATAACGGTTTTCATAGATTTCTGATAGAATTCAAAATCGTTTATCGATTTCCAATTAATGAATTTTAAAACAATTTCGGTCGAATTTTTAGTAATTTTATCAAAATAGAATCGTTTAACTAGTACGGCTATATTTTTGCATATAACTAGACTGAATTTGCTGACTTGTCTGGGCAATATTTTGTCCATATTAAACTGGATTCCTACATGAAAATTGTCTGTTAAATAGAACAAAACTGTTTTTCGTTCTATGCAATATTTCATCTCTAATATAACAAGATAACATGGAATATGGTTTATGTTCCAAATTAACCACTACATTCGTTCAATTTAAATTATTTATTTTCTAGCAAAGGAAATAAATCCAAACTACTGACTAATATTTAAAAAAAAAACCGAAATAATCGTCGGCAAAAATCTGTTATAATTATCTCGAATTTATGATTACAACAATAATCTTAACGATAATAAAAAGGATTGCGGAAATTGCAAAATGTTATCGCTTAAATTACTTCTTTCGTCTTTCCTGTGAAATTTAGTGAAAGTGTAGGACAATTCGATAACCGCATTAATCTTTATTTAAGCACACTTTAGATGATTTTTTCGTGTTCAAATAGACACCAATGACCGATATTTTACAACAATTTTTGATTAACAAAAGCAGAAGGCTCGTTTTAAATTGTATTAAAAAAGATAAACTGACTGAAACGTCCATAAACTATGAGTATAATCCGATTAGGGCCAGTTATTTCTTTCTCGTTATTTTCGTACAAGCTAAAAAAACGGTCTAATAGGTGCGTTATTCGAGGGAAAAAGCAAATAACGAATAAACAACAAACAGAATTGTTGAAATCAAGAGACTACACGTCAATAATTAACAATACGCCCGGATTATCGAGCTTTTTATCCGGTTTTTGTGACTTTAATTAATATTGTCTGGTCTAGATAAGACTACAATTATACTTTTGACTATTTCGAGATTTTCCAAAAGATAATGAATTTCTCGCCGAATAATTCGTTGTGTTTACTTAAATTTCACGCAATGTCCTTAAATCAAGTCTAGCAAATTGGTCGGTGAATAAAATGGAATTTAGGGATTCAACACGCAATATTTTTGTTCTTAATTTGTTCTATTCGGTTGTCTGTAACAATTAAAACGTAAATATTGTTTCGACTTACTTTTGGATAATCGTGGCGAAACAATCCAACCATTACTGTCAACAATATAGGCGCAAATGCGATATGTTTAGTCAATATTTGTACAATAATATCAAATTCACTGATTTGTTTGATTATAATTAGGTTTATTTCAATGGAGAGCGTACGAGTTGAATCGGTATAAAACCGATAGTTGATATAGTTGAGTCTTTATCAAACAAATAATAGAAATTGACAATACACGAAAAACTACTAACACATTTTACATACAATTTCAAATTCTAATAATTTATCAAAAATCAACCGAATAACATTTCTATCGATCTAACGTGTGCTCAAATCATGGCCTGTAACAAATCGTGAATCCCAGATAACTTAATAACGTTGATTGTGGGACGTATCCTCCTTAAATCTACAAAATTTCGCCTATATCCATACCGAATCTGTGCTGAAAACTACAATTAAAACGTTTCGACTTTGTTGTATTGAATTAAACATTGATTCAAGGATATGAAGAGATATCTGCCGAATAAACTTGTGACTTGTCTAAACTATCAATAAAGACGAGTTTATGATTTAATAAAATGTCGAAACGTTAATAAATAATGATGTTTTTCCTCTATATAACTCTAGAAGAGTGAAAGCTGCGTCAATTATGAGTGAATTTGTAGGTCATTATGATCCGACCACCGAGGATTACGCAATGTTGAATAAATAATTGAGAATACTTGATGTTGTCAAAAACAAAACATCGAGAAATACGACAATAAAACCTTTGGATTGCCGAAAATTGTTGAGTTGAACCATCATCAATTGATCCGCTATAAATTTCTGATGAGTAATTGTTTTAATTGTGAAAAGTGTGTGGGTTTCATGGCCGAATAGTGGCATGTTCCGGGTCAAGCGCTCGTAACAATTTCGATAATCGTAAAATTTTTGACTGTTGATTTTCGATTGAATCACAAGAGTGTAATTTAGAGGAGCGTCCGCAACATTAATAAAGCAGATAGGGTGGAACATACTGACCATTTTTCATTTAAATTCACTTACAAATGTTCATTAAGTTGAAACTATATTGAAATTTATGTAGTTGCTCATAAATCACCGCTATACTTTATTACAATTTTTCTTTTATTCGAAAGTTATATTCGGACGAAAAGACCATTATTTCAGGGTAGAAATAGATGTAATGAGAGATTTTTGCGAGACTTGTGGAGAAAGGTACGGTTTAAAGTAATCCACCAAAACTTAAGAGAATTGCGAAAGATGTGAAAGTTTAAAGGTGATTGATTGCTTAATGTTAGCGTCAAAATTTTTATGATCGATATCCCAAATGAAAATTGCGACTGTTACATCAATAGATTTGATACAATGTTGAATTTTACCAGCATTTTTTGTCGGCCTATTGTGCAAATAAAAAATTCCATGCATAAATTAACTAAAATCATTTCAATTGCTATTCATGAAATCCCCATAAAAAACAAACGTTTATATTAAAAAAATAAAAATAAATAAAAACAACATTCATCCACTAGAATTGTATACAAAATGAAATTATTCATTATTGTAAAGGGATTTTTATTTTCCTATTGTAGCGTTTGAAAATTTGTACTAATAGAATAACAATAATCAATTTAACTGAGTTTATACATTGACGTTATTTTTTTTAATTATTGTTTTGTGGACAAAAAAACCGCTCGTTCCACTTAAATAGTCCTAGCTATTCTAGGAACAAGTATTTTTGATGAGCGATTTGTAAAATATTTCAGAGACTTATAGGGAACGCCTGGGAGATCATTTGAGCAAAATTAGAACCATGTAGATTAAGAAGCTAGCCAAGAAACAATCGTTTCTAGCTACGTCGAGATTTTCAAAAATGGTCGCTTTTTGAACAGTTCCCCAATGAGCTTCGGTGTTCAAATTTGAGTAAAATGCTCTCCAAGGCACCTGCTACAATAATGCTTAGCCTTTTAAAAATTTATTTATCTATTTCATTCAATAACTCAGAATTATTCAAAATAATCTCTTTACGTATCGATTCTTTGACCCTCGAAAGGCACCCGGAGATTCATCGGAGGCTCTTGAGAAGCCTCGTTGAGGTAGCCTTGATGTTGTTGATGGTATCGAAATGCTCGCCTTTCAACCCTCTTTTGAGCCCGGCGAACTAAAATAAGTCTGGCGGTGATAAATCCGGATTGTACGGTGGCTGCGCAAAGTTTTAGTGCGCTGGCGAGGACGAAGGCAGTCGCGGTGGAGCCTCCATGAATTCCTGATCTCAGGTCGGATGCGGGTCAATCTCTTGAGCACTGACTTCGAAATGAGCGTCTCTTCAAGGGAATTCATGATGCGTAATTCCTTCGGTTACTTTTGGTCTTCTAGGAACAACTTGTGCTATCGGTTAGACTGGAATTGGGGCAGGAAATCTTTCCCAAAATCTTACTCGAGCATTGCAGCAGCGTCTTTTGATTGCTCGGGACTTCCACCGCCTATCTGAATCGCTCCGGTCAGAAACAAACGCGACGCATTACTTTCTCCATAAGAGTTGGAATCCTTTAAGTGAAACACACGGTATTGTTTGACAATATTGAAAAATTTAATAACAAATACAACTTTTCAATATCAACGATTTATATGCTATAATAAGACAACCAAAATCGTCTTATATTTCGTTTGATGTATCAAACTTTCTTTTGGTGGCAGTATTCCAGATCAAAGTGTTACAAGATAGATTGAACTATAGACAAATTACAGTTCAATACAAAATATTTTTTAAAAATAAAATTTTTCACACAAATATTTAGAATTCCCGAACATTACCATTCACTCTATCTCCTACCAGTTTCTATTCCAACTTGTTTAATCACCTAAGGCTAGTTTTGATAAAATCAAAATTATACGAGTGTTTCTAGCAGAATCTTATCGCAATTCATATAAAATTCGGCGTCGTAGCTTTGTTCGATCAACCGTAAACTAATAGAACGAACAAAACTGCGACACTAGTTAATATTTTATTTTTAAAATAAATGGTAAATATTAACACGGAATCTGAATTCTTTTCACATCGTTGCACAATGCAATCCCTGAGGCTAAACGGCGCGTGAATGGTACACTTTATATAGTACCAACATTTAGATTAAACATTTTCAAGATGAGAGAAACATGGAGAAATGCCAGAATAAAGGCTATATTATGCACAAAATTCAACAATATACCTTTAACATACTCGGTTAATTAACGTGGAAATATTCTCCAGTACTTACCAACTTTTAAATACCTGAAAGTGCACCATTTCGGCGTGTTTTCTTACAAATTAGTAGCCGCAACGAGGGTGATTTTTTGAGTAGTAAATTATGCAATTAATTTGATGCATTTTATAATATTTGCTCACGATAAAATGCATCTTGTTATCAAAGTTTGAGGCAAATTTAATGGTGTATTCTGTAGATAAATCCAATCAACAGGCGTTGGTTGTTCGATTTCTAGAACAATAACGTTCGAAAATAGATCGAATTTTATTGACTTATTGTAAAAATTATAACAAACTTGTGAATTTATTATCAATTAACGTTCATTAATTATTAATATTAATTGTACATTCTTTATTTATTGATAATAATTGTTTTATAATGATAAAAATAGGCTTCTATTACTTACGAAAATTAACTGTTATTATCTTAATCAAATCGTATTAATCTTTCAATATCGATTTATATTTAATGAAATTTACGTTACTACATCAATTTTATAAATTACCAACTATATAAAGTCATCAATTTACTTTTATTATTCTTTTTGTTCGTAGAATAAAGCAAGCAATATTACAAGTGCTGTATTGTAAATTTCAATATTAATAATAAAATATGTCAATAATAATAACAAGTAAAGTAGTCGCTTTATTAAATTGATACATTATTACTCTTCAATAATTATGAATAATTTTAATAACTTTCTTGTCTTGTAGGCGGCAATTTTTTGTTAAGACTGTCGTAGTTTGGTTCGTATTTACGAAATTCGACATTTACCGGCGTATTCTTCAATGGAAAACACGCGTATGAAGCAAGTTGTGGCGTTACGTTATCGACTGTTTGATTTAAAAAAAATCCCCTTGTGATTGTCGCATTTTTAAGTTAATTAATTTGTTGTTTAATAACGAGGTGGAACATTCAAGTGACATTAATTAGTTTTAAAGTAATTATATAACTTCATTGTCGGTCATATTATATTATCCAAAATCTGTAATCTGTAGTTACGAAATTCTGAATTATACTGTCCTCAACAATTTAATAGGTATGTCCTCAACAGATTTAAACGTAAACTATCTACTAGTATTACAACTACCAGTAGTTGTTAGTAATATAAACTTGAAACAAAGGAAATGCATTCTGGCTAGTTGTTGTAATAATTTAATATTACAGAACAAGACAACTTTATTAGTTAATTAGTATGAAACATAATAAATCGTGTAATTGACAAGATTTCTATATAATTGCATATTCGATAGTTATATACATAACAATAACTAGAATCCTTATTAATTGTAGAGAAACGAATGTATTAATAAATTAACACTGGCCTGTAAGCTGTAAGTTATAGATTATCGTAATGTGACAATAAACACATCAAATTTAACTAAATACACACTGTAAGCCATCAACAGTGTGAATTATGTCAAGACCCGATCGTAAAGTTTTTATTGCACCGCCGAGACAGATACGTAAAACATTCCGAAATTTTCCAACTTTAACGAATCTACTACTAATTGAATTGGAAACTGAAAAACTGAAAAACCAGTTGAAACTTACTAGCAGCGCCGGACTGGACCATTTTGGCTGAAAAGCCTGCACTAGTTTTGGCGTGCGACAAATGCTAAGGTTTATTTATGGATTTCCAAAAAGATTTCAAGGTGTTTCTAATGAGAGGTTTTTTTGAAAGTATGAAAATGGCTTATAAAATTGTATAAATTTCGTTACAAAAAAGATCAAATTTTCCGCAATGATCCTTTGAATTTTGAAACAATTGAATTTATAGAAGATGTCCTGAGAAAATCCTGGGATTTTCTCATAAACTTTTTGTATTTTGAAATTTTTAGCAATTTTCTGGAAAACTAGCTAACGATTGAAAAATTTCTTTCTAATACTATTTTATTCATTGGAAAATCTTTGATAACAANGCGAAATATCGATTTAAAAAGGTGCAATACAGGCCCTTCAATTTTTGGCAATTTCCTGGAAAACTAGAAAGCCGATTGAAAAGTTCCTTGAAGATTCGAAGTCCTTTCTCTTTTCTTTGAACTGTGCAAAAATCATTCGTAAATCTACAATTCTGGCTAAATCATAGGTGAAAATATATTAAAATGTGCAAAAAATGGAAAAAAAATCATACGCCTAGATTTCTGTCTATAAATACAAATTCTGTTTAAATTTTCCAAAATACAAAACTTTCTCGAGTACTCCATAAAATGTTCCCTCTAGTAAAATTTTATTGATTGAAAACAAGCGAGTTATCGATTATTAAAAAAGTGGAATACAGACCAATTATTGGCAATTTCTTAGAAAACTAGCACACCGATTGGAAAATTTCTTGGACACATGGAAAGCGCCTTCCATTTCCTATGTACTGTGCAAAAATCATTTGCAAATCTATAGTTTTGACTAAATTAAGGGTAAGAATACGGAAAAATGTGCAAATATGTAGAAGAAAATCATGCTCCTGAATTTTCGTCTATAAATTCAAATTCAAGTGAAATTTTCCAAGTTCAAAAACTTTCTCTAATGCTCCTTGAAATGCTCTTTTTAATGTTGTTTTATCCATTGCATTATTTGCAATATTAGGCAAGTTATCGGTTATTAAATATTGGCATTGTTTGGACCCCAAATCGAGAAAAAGTGCCATAAAGACCCTTCAATTTTTGGCAATTTTCTGGAAAACTGGAAAGTCAATTGAAAAATTTTTTGAAGATTCGAAAGTCCTTTCTCTTTTCCATTTACTGTGCAAAAATTATTCGTAAATCTACAATTTTGGCTAAATATAGAAAAAAATCATACTCCTAGATTTCTGTCAATAAATTCAAATTCTATTTAGATTTTCCAAAACAGGAAACTTTCTCGGCTGCTCTTTAAAATGCTCCTTCTAATGCTATTTTATTGATTGAAATATCTTCCAAACATGCAGATTTTCGATTATTAGAATAAGTGGAATACTTCAATTATTGGCCATTTCTTCGAAAACTAGCACACCGATTAGAAAATTTCTTAGACTTTCCATTTTCTATGTATTGGACAAAAACCATTTGTAGATCTGTAGTTTTGACTTAATTATCGGTAAAAATACAGAAAAATTTGCGAAGATACAGAAGGAAATCATGCTCCTGGATTTTTGACTATAAATTCAAATTTAAGTGAAATTTTCCAAAACAAAAAACTCTTTCTTAAACTCCTTGAAATGCTGTTTTTAATGCTCTGTTATTCATTGCAATATCTACAAAAATAAGCAAATTATCGATTATTGAATATTGGCATAGTTTGGACACCAAATCGAAAAATAGCTGTAATAGGCATTTTTGGCAATTTCCTGGAAAACTAGCAAACCAATTGGAAATTTTTTTGAATATTTGAAGAATGCTTTCCATTTTCTGCACTCTGTTAGAAACATTGAAAATTAAACAACAATGGGTAAATTATGAAGAAAAAAATATTACTGAGAAACATGCTTAGATCCACCTTGAAAAGCTCTTTTTAAATCTGCTTTAATTTTTGTGATACTTCCAAAAACAGGCGAGATAGCGACTATTAAAAATTGCTGATTAATTATCTCTAGCATTTAAAAAATAAAAATTCAAAAGGCCTCCTAATCGCTTATCCGGGCCTGCTTTAGACTAAGATTATCGACAATTCGATTATAAAATTCATTGTTTCTGTCTATATTGGTGTTATTATTGCGTCCGTTGGAAAATTGAACAGATAGACAGTGGAATTTTGGTTATGCTAAATCGATTCTGTTGGAAAATTTACGGGTGCGGACATGGTCGCACTCTATACCCCCACGGTTCTGTCTAAATTTATTACCAAATGAAACGTAATCGAATTGGCTGAATGATGTGACTAGAATGGTGAAACATTGGAAAACCATTAAGGTTGAAACTGTACAAAGAGAGAACTAAGATAGAACAAAAAAAAAAATGTAATGAAATTAACAATAAATAAAAAAAAACAAAGCACTAAAGCCCCATTTTTTACAAATATTTTAACCATAAATATAATTATGTATAGCTATATCTAGTCTTTTTAGTACCACGCACAATGGTCGTTAAACTTTTTTAAATTATTGACTTGACTTGGTAATTTCAAATACCGCAAATAAGTTGTACTTTAATGATAGACTCGGCGTCAATGTTTTTTTTTTCTTTTTCCTGTCAATCAGGGTCGACAATTCCTGCTAGATTCACCCATTGATTGCAAATATTGCTAGTTTTTATAGCTTGCAAACTGTAATTGTGAAATTCTTATAAGTTATTTAAGATCCACGTCTATCTCCTTGGATTTAATAAAGTTTTCATCCAATTAACCTTTCAATAGTTCGACTATCGAACATCATGAGGAATTCGTGACTGATTTAATTATAATAATTTGTATAATTTTTAAATTATTTTTAGCGATTTCCGTTGCCAAAACGAGCTGAGCGAAATTAAATTTCTGCACGAGCAAAAATAAAGAGCATATGCATAACTGAATTTAAATAAACTAATTGTAAAAGACATTCGGGAAGTGAATCTGCCTCTTGACTATGTCAACCGATTCGAATATGTTACTATAATTCATAATATTATGAGATTCGAGTCATTTGGAGTGGAATACGTTTGATACTAGTAAGATAATAGTCGGGAGTATATCGTTATAATGTAAATTTCTAGGTTCATATTGCATATTAAAGTCTATACAAAATTCTGTTATTCCACTATAGAGAAATATGGAGTTTAAGTAGAGAAAATTGTTCACTCTATTCTACAGTACAATATAATCTCTTTTAATAAATGCTCTCTACAACGAATATGAATTTAAAAATTCCACTATTGTTTGATTGAAAAAAAAGTGGAAAGTTTCTCGTAAAATTCCCTAAATACAATTGTAAACTTTACCATGTGAAAATGGTCTTCCAATCTAAACATTTAATTTATTTCCGTCCTAATTTAACTCATCTCCATAGGCCTACATTCATTACACCCTCATCTAATATTATTATACCAAAGTAAAACATAAATAACTAACCCTATGAAATAGAAACTGGAAAAAATCTACCATTTTATTTCGGTTTTTATGTATGCCGGAAACTTGACGATAACAAAATATTTACGTATATTTATCGACAATTTCATTGTTATTACTAGGAAATAACGACCAGTTAAAGATTTATTAACCTTCCGAAAATAATCACATGCAGGTATTACTTAGATTTTATATAACATCGTAATATTGCTATACTGGACGACAAACAATTACAAACTGACCTATATCATTATTTGATGGGTTATTTGGAAAATATTTTAAGGGTTTATAGGAGGGTAGTTAGAGATAATTTTACCAAAATTTGAACCTTGTAGCTTCTCGGCAAGTTCTTCGGTAATGTTGCAATTTTTGAAAATAAATCAAGCGCAGAATAACTCGTGTTTCCTACATAATTTTTCCGTTTTTTTTCCCCAATACAATAAATGCGACATATTTCTACCCATTCCATGGAGATAAACCAAAATGAATCAATTTTGGGAGCTTCTTTAATCATTCTGGGTCATTGGGCATATGGAGCATAACTTAAAAATCGTGCCATGCTCAGAAAGGAGCATTTTTTACCAACTTTCAAATGAGTCAGAGGCTCAAAATTTGCTAAGCTGATCTTCAAGGGCCTTAAAATACTTCTTGAATTGCTCGTCAAATAATGGTAGTTGCTAAAGAAACTATATACTTTTAACTGAAACTATTTTGTAATAGTATTCGTTAAAAAACCTTAAGCTTGTAAGGTAGAAACAAGAATATCTACTAAATTTATAAGCTCAAAGCTTCAATTTTGACTATTTTCATTAGCATTATCTAATTTTTGTGCAATTTTAGTAATTCCAATGGACACTTTCTTAGGTTGAATATTATTAAAAGAATTTGACCTATAAGCCAGTTTCTTACTTCCTGTCGTCGGGTGTACAACTAGTTGTCGTAATAGTAGTAATAGTATTGTGGCCTGGATAGAATTGAAAATAAAAAAAATATACAAATCGTAAATTAAGTCGGTTTATATCGGTATTTTTGGGCTACCATGCAACACCCTACTGGTTNTATTAGTAAATAGACATAGACTTAGATAGTTGTATAAACGGACGGACGTAACGAGGCAATATACACAATAATACATCACTTGATGCCCAGGCGACATGTGGTTAGGGATCGTTACTCATAGAACGTATGCGGAAAACGGGAAACGGTACATAGACATAGTGCGGTTGTATTGTAGTCACCTGAACATGTTCTATACGGAAAGGGTATGCTTTAATGTTGGGAAATGTTGTATTTGTACATTTAGACCACATAAACTGTACGATGTCTCCGTCTCTCAGTAACAAAAGCGACTATGGCTTCAAGGAACAATGTCATTGGATATTTATCTCAATTAAAGGGTGAAACTATAGAAGCAAACTGGAGGAGATAAGTCAGGAATAAATTGAAGAAAAAACTTGAAGATTTTGTGTTGTTCAATGTTACAAGAATTTTTTTTTAATTAAACCCAACAGGATGATTAATGGCAAAAGCATTATCTTGCAGTATAGTTGTAAGTAACTAAAACTAAGGGAAATTCTACTAAAGAAAATCTACCAAAAATCAACCGATGGTATTTTTTTGAAAAGAAACAATACGCGTTTAGATTAGGTCAAAGTTGGGTAGGTGGTTAGTAGAATGGCCAACAGGGGGCCACTTATTTCGGAATGAGTATAGGGGAATATATGTCACTTTTGTTTCACACCAGCTGCTATTTATCCCGACTATTGTTTGCTGATGAACAAGTTGGAAGTGTTTCCATCTGACCGTAAAAAAAGGACAACTATGGTGCGAATAATTTTAATCTAAATTCAACAAAGAAGAGTGAAAATATAGCAGAATTTGTACACGCATTTTTTCTAAACATTCAGCTTATAGGCTTACTGTATGGTCAATTTATTTGAAGCTGTCTGGAACAGAAATGTATATTTTCAGCGAAAAGTTTCTTTGTTCGTTTAGAACTTGCGATTTCGTCTAGAACAAATCAACTAAACAAACAAGTTCGCGTTGAATTTTAATATTTTTCAGGATGTACTATAATTTGGATAGTCGTGCATAACTTACATCATTATAGATTTAATTTCCTTTTTCCAACTCAATTCGAATTTATTGCAGATAATTGAACACATACATTACAACTATTCACGATTTTCTTTTATAAAATTATAAAGTTTTGGTAAAAGTTTTACAAAAAACTTTTTGGCTTTTCTTATGAATACATGAAAAGGCACCTGGTTATGACAGTTTAAAATTACTATAAACTTTTATAATGATATGACAGTAGAACCTGGGAAGATAAATGATAACGTAGATTAATACACTTGACTGAACGCCCTTTATTGTTTTTACATTCACTACCAAAAAGTCTCCATCCAGTCAATTATAACGAGTTAAATCTGGGAGAAATTTTGCAATAAAACCCAATGAAAAATCGATTTTGTTGAATAGCAAAACTGGAATATCAACGTTAATTAAGCTTGAATTGTAGGTGAAGAGTAAAATTCGAATGTCGTACATTTTCTGGTGTTGAACGTACATCAAAATGTCAAAAATTTATACAGCCGGTAATTCAAATGTGTTTATGAATTTTTGAACGGTCTCAAAACGGATACAAACTAGATTTAAAACCACTTTGTTGTAAATTTATAGAACAATAAATTCAGAATCAAACAATCTTTAGCGGATTATTTCAGCTTACACAGGAAATTTTCAACGTTTTCTCACAAACTCCCACCGAACATTGTACATTAGCTGAATAATAGCATGCGGCAAAGTTTCTTCTAAACAATGTTAGACGAAGGGTAAAACAAACCATGACACGCGACTACTAAGAAAACTTAATTATCGCAAATGGTAACGTGTACAAGCTCTCTGAAGAATATCAAACCCCATGTCGGCTAAAATAACACCATCAACCCTATTCAATTTTCACTAATATGCCGAGCGCGTGAAAATAGTTGACATTTTCATGAAAGTTACAATAAAATTACTGAAATCACAAAATTCACGGTATGCGAAAAATTTTATTCCGTAAACGAGCGTTAAAATTGTCACAAAAGTTGTATCAACAAATTACTGGAAAACTATCAAGACGACAATTTTAAAACTGTCTCTTGTACATTTTTGTCTCGATTTGCAATTTGAACGAAAACTAACAATGTTTGTTTATTTTATAAAGTTGTACTTAATATTAACGACGCGCTGAAGTTTTTATACTTGAATCAGTTTTAAGTCTTTGGCAATTTCATTAATTTTTCTACAACAACAAAAAGATTAGTTTAACAGGATTACTATCGACCGTTTGGAAAGAACGTTGAAACAATGTAAAAGTAAATCAAGTTTTTCAAAAGAGAAACAAAAAGCTCTCATCTAACAGGAAGTTTAACAAATCATAAGAGAACCGGAAACTTCTAAATATGTTTCTTATAATGTTCATTGCCGATACTCCATTGAGACCGACTTCAATTTTTGAACTTGATAAACATGTTTACTGTATTTTTTTAAAGAAAAAGATGGAAAAGTTTCGCCAATTTGGATTAATTCTAATGAAATAATAACAGATTTTTTTCAGAGAAAATGTTCATATTTAGTTTGAAAAAGGACACCCTAGATGCCGATAAAAGTAAATTAAAGGCTTCGAATGTGTTTTAAAATCGAAGACGCAATTACTTGAATAACGCCAGAAAGTTAGAAGTTGCTGTTTGGCTTGTTATCTATTTATCTTATGGCTGTTTGGGGACCAGTTTTCTTTCTGAATTACCAGTCAACATTCTTTGTGGTAAACATTTATCAACAACAACAATATTTACAGACATAATCAATTACAAAGTCTGTCTTTTTGAATTTCCAACATTGTTCAATTTTATTATTCAAAGAGTTGGGTACTTTTGAGAGCTGTACACACAATGGACACCGATAAAGTGGCCCTTGAAACGGTCGAAATTCTCAATATTTACCCATAACAAGCTAACAATCTAATCTCACTGGAAATGATGGAGATTCTTTAATTTTTTGACAGTAGAATCGATCTAGTTGAACATAAACTAAATTAAATTCGGAACATTTTGCATAATACGGACAATCCGTCCAATGTTGAGTGCTTTACTGTGTTTCAATTATTAGCGGCTTATTTTTTAACATTAAAGATTTCGTATAAATTATTAATTAGTTAACACAAACGCATCTATAATAAATCCAATAAATTCAGATATTTACATATTTAATTCCCAGAAAATAATTTATAGTGTTGTTTCTAAATGTTTTCATAATAAATTTATTGATGCTCAAATACCTCACAAAATTTCTACAATTTGTTCGCCTACTTTCCCACAATCCGATAAACAATTTAAATATTTAAATATAAATAATCTTGAATGAACGTGCCGTAACTGCGATAAATACAAAACCTACCCGTGTTTTTCGTTTTCGTTCATAGGTAATGATGTTATCTTGTTGGAAATTTCAGCACAACATCGATTTATTTAGTGATTTACAGGAAATCGCGATATCAAAGCCGGTGAGAATTGAGGTGACAATAACCGTGATCAAGATTATTCACGTTTCTTTCGGTAATAGTTTCCTATGCAGATACTCCCGTTTTTCCCGATCTTCAATCGCTATTCGATCTTTAATCGTTGTGTTGTATCTATTACATTGTTTCCCCATACGGCACACTAGTCACGGAAAAAATGGCTAGAGTTTATTTCCCAATTGTGATACGGCCGTATATTTTAGTGTTTTATATACAAGTACATACATAAACCAATAGAGCTGTCCTTTCAACAATATTAACTACCCTAATAAGTTATGAGTTGGATGTATTCTAACCGATATTTAACTAAACCAAACACATAACCGGATACTGGTGGAAATCTGCGGTCTAACATTAGAAGCAGGAAACAAAATTGATCTGAAACTTTGCTGTTGCCGGTCCAAGGTAATCCTTACCAGACGTGCGTGATTTGAACGCATAACTGTCGGATATTGCTCTAGTTGTCTATGTATGTGTGTACAAATACACATATTGTTTGTATTTTAACTTGTATTACAAAATTACAAAATTATCTACGTGATGATCCTTTATAGAATCATTGTCGTCCATGCTAATTTAAATGCAAACTTTAAACCGTGCTATATGCACGAATATTCGATTAATTATAAAGATTTCACCTAAAATAAGAATCATCTTTCTGTAACAGAGCAAATTTCATGCTTCCTGGTTGAAGTAATATTGTTGAAATTGTCGTCGCTACATTTATTCTAAAACATATTAAACAACATGTAAAAACAACAACATTGACTTTGTCCAACTTTTGTTATCCTCGAATTAAATTTGTGATTGTCGTGAAAATTTTATTACAACAACATTACTAATTTCATTCTATCTCCAACGAGACATAATAATTTTCGACAACAAAATAGAGTTTGCCGGATGGAAGGAGGCTATTTAAATTTTGGGCCAGCTTATCAACACTGTTATACTGTTAATAAATGAACATAGACAAATTTTAATTCAACACAAATTAGAACAGATGTGGAATTTCTATAAAAATTCAACAAGAACTTTTGTAGAGATTCAATCGATTTGATAATTGAAATCTCGTCTATTTTACGAGTAGTTTGATAAGGGACAATTTCAACCCTAATACAGCTGTGAATAATAGTAAGTAATTTCCCTTTAAAAAGTAATCAACTAGACGACGAAAGAGAAGAGGAAAACGAGAACGTCGGAAAAGAACGACCGGATATTAAATTTATATAAAAGAAGATTGGTTAATTATTTATTCTCTTCCAAGAGTTTTTACTGGCCATCTTTTCATTTCAACCATTTCAGAAAGGAAAAAAGACATAACACTCACAATTTCTACCCTTATTACTGTTTTCTTTCATTAAAAACAAGCCTGACATTTTAGTTATTCCAGTCTTAATTTATTAAATGAATAAATAACATCGAACTGTGGAAATTTACGGAAAAACTTAAATTGTTTAAGGAACAAACAAAGCTATGATTATCGTTTATAAACGAGAATGTTTTCTATTTTTGTTATAAAGGATGAAATGTTGCATTAAAATGCCACAACTTGTACTGTTTTCCATACATCTTACTACAATTGTATTGTTCGTGTGGGTTGTATCGAAAAATAAAGCAAATATTAGAATATAAAACTCGTAAAATTGTCTCTATAAATAAAACATTGGCGAATACGAGAATCTTGAACGTTAATATTAACTTTAAAGCTATCAGATTTACAAATAGTCTGACTAGACATATGTAGCAATAATCGTACGCTTCTTTCTATCTTATCTAATATTAAAATATAAGAGACAGGTAATCTCTATTCGTAAGATTAATTATTGATGGAATTAGAGAAGTGTACTAGCGCGTATTTAGGAATTTATAATTTCCAATTTTCAATTAAAGCTGTCGCTCGAACTGAACATTCAATCTCCCATAAGGAACAAATAATTCGCTAGGATAACTCAAAAACGACAAAAGATATCTCATTCGATTCAGAATTCAATTTTGTACGGCCGTTACCCCACGAAATTTGGAAAATCAAACGGAATCTTGCGATATGTGCGAAAAACCGCATTTTTAGTCAAAAAAAGTGCCCTAACATTACAGTACAACTGCCTGTATAATCGATAAAATGAAATGAAATACAGATTGGTAGATGAAGAAAAATTGAGGCTTTTGGTCAACCCATTTCCGTTTTAATTAAACAAATTGCAAAAATCTGGATCGGTTTTCAATGTTAGATAGCTCGACTCTGCATCTGCTGCAGTAGTAAATTGTTGTGGCCGAAAATTTTCCAAAGTTGAAATTTTATTTGTGTTATTGAACTTTTATCGGCGTATTTAGAGACGTGAAATAAAACATAAAACGGTGGTAAATATTGGGCGACACAGCGACAAAAAGCTGTTAAAACCTCAAAATATCGCAGCAGTAAGTTGTCTGTTTATTGCATTTTATGTAAACAGTTCTAATGTAAACCGAATTTAATACAAATAAATTGTTAAAGGTCGGCATATAAACAAGAATTTTTTGTCTGTCTATATACACTTGCTAGAAAGAAAAAAGGAATTACTTTGTAACTTTACCAAATTTCTAAATATAAGTAGCTATATTCTGTTCTTTTTCTAGTAAACAATTAGTAAAACAACAACTATAAACTTGGGAATACAAAAGTAGAAACGAAAAAATCAACTTCTGTTTTATGTTGTATTGAAGTTGGTTTTATGTTGATGTCTATTTGAATAAACGGATGTATATTGATACAAAGTGAATCTGTTGTCAATTATACAAGTTTCACTATGTTTTCTTTTCTCAAATGAACGTAAACAGTTTTTGTTCAACACGAAAATGGTTGAATTGAAATATCCCTAGGGAATTGTCTTAATATTGTCTCCTACTATAAACAGTTTTAAACGTCTCCCTTTTAATTACTTGTAAATATAAATAAAAACAACATTAACGTTTAATTAGGAAAAGTTCCGAACCGGATAAATCTATCAAAAACTCAATATTGGAAGAATAATGGCGAAATAAGTAATTGAAATGAAAATACGAACTAAGGTGGAAAGAATTTAACTTTACTATTGTCGTCTTTTGGCGATAACTAGAAAGTCAACTTGATTAAATTCTGCACTTGTTCTGACATTTCTGATGATTGATGTTTTCAGATAAACAAACAGTCTTGGCAGGAAATAAAATAAAAGAAAATGCGATATTAGATGGGAAAGCAATAAAGAGTCAACACATATAGAATGAAAAACGCAAAGTTAAGACTTGGGAAAAAATACCAAAAGAGGTGGGAAAAAACAGACAGGGAGGTCTTTTAATAAAAGTTTTTTGCGGCTCAGACTGCTTAGAGTTTTTTAATAAACGCGCTTTTTATGTTGTTGTCAACACTGTAGATGGCAACAAACTGAAGGAAAATTGTATTTAAAGGAGACACCTTATGACTAATAATGAGGAGTTTTCGTTCATTGACAACGAGCCTAGGAAAGAAAACGGATGATGAATTTAGTCAAGACTTTATTGTTATACAGACTCTTTAAATTAACGATACTTGCTATCATTTTCATTTTAATTATTCTATTAAATCCTATCAGTTAATTAAGATGATAACGTTCTGAATTGATTTTCATATCAACTGTATTGTTTACATTAGAGACTATCAATCAAAGCCGTTTTTTAGTCGTTGTTGTCAAAATATTGGAAATAAGATAAAAATGAGCAAATGTCATCAACAAAGCAATTCATCATTCAAAAGAGAATCCTTATGTAGATTTTAAAATAAAAAAACACTACGTTCTTATAGATATATAATTAACAAAAGGTCTCCACTTTAAACTAATTTCGATTAGATCCGGTTACAAAAGAGCCAACTCTTTAGAGGTATCTCTTATGTTCTCTGCTTACTTTGTTGAAGAAAATAGAATTTCTACAAAGCTACTTTGCTATCAAACAACCAACCAAGAAACTTGAATAAAACACCAATATTGATCTATATTAAATATGATTTTTCCTAGATTCCCATCATCATTATCGTTAATAGCGTTTAGATTTATCTTTCAATATTTTCTAAATCAGTACAATATTACAATGAATATAGGGTCGGCGGGGGTGCAAACAATGAGATACAAACTTTTCCAATTACAATGTTTACAAAGTAAGCAATTTAGATAATCTGTTTGCTGATCGATATTAAGGCTAGGTGTTGCTTGGCTTTTCAGAATATTAAATTTTACTAATTACAAAGTTGGATTTTGTGAATCGAATCGACCGGATATTTATTTTCTTATTCGTTTTCATTTAATCTAACAATCATATCTAACCCCCCTTGATCGTTGTAGACTAATATTTATTGCCAAAATGTTTAAATTTCGGCAAAATTATCATACAGTTGTTGATTGTCTATTCGGTTTTAATTTATGACAATTTCGTTTCTGGTCTAGTATAGCCTCAACTATCTTAATAACCAAAGTTTGTCCTTTCCACACTTGTGCTATAGTCTTTAAATGAAAGTTTACTAACAAGAAGCATTCAAACAATGGTAACACGAGTAATTGTTGCAGTCCCCATGGAGGAAGTTCATGGTGTACTCGGCAAAAAGAAGGGCCTGCCTTGTGATATTACACCAAGAGATCGAGATGATGCTGTTGCTATGGTATTGTGGTTCAAGGAGACCATCAGTGAACCCCTTTACAGGTTAGTATTAATGGTAGATGTTATTGTTTTGTTTACTTTCTGTGTATAAAACATTAACACATAAATTCATTAATGTCACAATGGTGTATCTGAAATAAAATGGAAGATATTGTTGAAATCATAAATGTATTTATTCAAACAGAACTCCTACTGCTATATCTCAACAAATACAAATGAAGATATTCATCTATTCGTTTCATACACCTGGGATCCCTCAGGTCGGCAATTTCTATCCAACAGATAACGTGATGCGTTAACAGATGCTTTACAACGATCGCTACGCTCAATTCTTATTAGAAACGTTTTTTTGATTTCATCTATCAAATGGATAAAAAGTCAAGATTAACTAATTAAAAACCCTCAAACTTCCCCAAGGAAATCGCGAAATTTCCATATTAGTTGCCAAAAAGAGAATTAAGCAAAAACCCATCAACCCTATAATTCTGTAACCATTACTGAAGTAAGCCTTTTCAAGTTCGTTATGCCCTCATTTATCTCCAAGTATACTACCTCAGGTGATTTTTCCCACGTTATTTCCTCTTGCCGAGGTGCACAAATTAACTTTTAATGTGTAACATTGTAAAACAAGAATTGCAACTCGTAAACAGCAACTCGGCAAATTTCCAGACATCATAAATTGATATTTATTACAAAGAGAAAAGAGAAGAAAAAAACACGAATAAGCTTTAAATGA
Source organism: Hycleus cichorii (assembly GCA_013841215.1). Taxonomy (NCBI): domain Eukaryota; kingdom Metazoa; phylum Arthropoda; class Insecta; order Coleoptera; family Meloidae; genus Hycleus; species Hycleus cichorii. The sequence goes on along the minus strand of JACDRQ010000278.1, from coordinate 34,542 downwards.
TCATTCATTGAACTGTAAGAAATAAATTTTCGGAACAGTGGAGGAATTCTTGAGAAAAATACAAGAAGACAAAAATGTCGACACATTTAGACAAAACGAACAAAGATTTGATATTCTTTATCATTGGAAAGATTGAATATAGGGGGAGATGGATATTTTTCTAATATCGTTTTTGGGCTCGTTTGGTTGTCAGATGTTATCGCTGTTCAACCCTTCGGGACGGAATTAGTTGCGGTTAGTGTCAGATAAGTAATTTGTTAAATGTAGGGTAGAGATAAAAATCCATTTTATCAGTTAACTTTCCCTTTAACACCAGCATCATTTACTTTGTTTCAACTTTTATAATAATGATTAGAACTAGAAATGTTACAGTCTCTGTTTATGGTCCCGTAATTGCGGAATTTCCGCAAGATTCGCGTCTTTTAGATTAATATGAGAGAAATACTAATTTATTAAAGCTTGAAGGTCTAAAGTACATCTTTTTCGATCAAGAAACCGCAAATTTAATAATCGATATCTCCCTTGTTTGATGACATATGGTAACGGCTCAAACACCATTGGATACAGCATTTTGAGAAGCATCCGAAGACGTATCTTGTTTTCAAAAATTCCGATTCGATTCTGAGTTATAGAGGTTAATTTTGAAGCGTTTTTTCTAATTTTTCCATATTTCACTTGTAATTTAGAAAATATTTTCAATTTTTCAATGATTTTCTTATAAAGTAAAGCAAATTGAAAGAGCTTTTCAGATTTCGAAAGCATCCTCTATTCGCTCGTTGATTTTCGGAGTCATTTGAGCTATCTTCGGGAAAATCTACTTTTTCAAAAATTCCATATTTTCCCCTATAATTTAGACAACAATATCGATTTTTCAATGAGTTTTTCACATCAGATAGCAAATCTAAACCGCTTTTTAGTTCTCTCAGAAATTTGCCGGTAGGATTATTAATTTTCTGAAAATTTTAGTCCAAGTGTTTTCTATTGATTAATTGGTTTTTCGTTATGGCACATCTCTAATTAGGACGTGATCAAATCAATATAATCGTATATTTTTAGAATTATTAATTAAAATCAAGCAACAAAGTTGATTTAAATGTTCAACCACAACATTCAGCCGCCCCCGTTACTATTATTACGTCTTGAAAATTTAAGATTGGCTTTTATAACAAGATGAATATTCATTACTACACCCAAGTCAGTTCTTGCCAAGACAATAAAAGCTTTTTCAAGCTCTAATGTTCAACTAACGTTACTATAATGAAAACATTTGTCTGTCGTAAACTCATCACCTTACTACCAACATAACTGACACACAATTAGTCGTCTAGCAAAATTTACTAAAAATAAAACTATCTACATTTTTCTGGAAAATTAAACGCTTCAAGAATACAAAAGTATAATAATGTGCAGATATAAAAACAAGGGAAACAGCATCTGGTATCGCCAAATCTTCAGTTTAAACTTTCTGAATTATATGACTAGAGAAATATTGAAGAATCGTAAATTTAAATTATGGCAAATACGTTCCATGCATAGTTTTCATTTTTAAAATCAAAGACTTTAACAGACCGAAATTTATCCTTATAAGCTTGTTGTTGCTGTATCTGCATACAAATGTTTGAAATTTCGTTGCTTAAAAAACGGCGATTACACATTTTTCCTGTTTTGTCAATATTTTAAAACAGGGAGAAAAATAAAAAAAAGGGACAAAAACACAACATTGAAACAAAACGAATGTTGTCATCACACAAAATTAATCTGCCAGTGACAGAAATACTGCAAATTTCAAGTGAGATGTGTTCGTTCTGTCTATTAAAATACACTCTGAAATATTTCAAAATAAAACGAAAAAACCCGATTGTTGTTGAATAAAGAAATCAAATAATTCGTTTTTTCATTGGCAACATTAGCGAAAAACTTTCAACAGTTTTCAATTAAACTGCTTTAATTTAACTTTGTTTCACGTTGCTTTGTAATAAAGTAGTTTTAATTGAAGAGTGTCAGTTTTGTGAACTAAGCCATAGACTTTATTATTCTATCCCATTAGAATACGTGTATATGGCACGTTTTGCTACTGCCAAACGCTATAAATTCCCCATGAATAGGTAAATATGAGCTGTTATTTTAAGGGTTTTAACAAGTCACAATTTATTTGTAAATTGTGAAATTCACACCGTATTAACTGCAACTATTGATGTGTTACTTTCGACGAAATGCAATTGAAAACTGCAGCTATTTGTAGATTTGTATATCAATCAATCTATTTAAGGGTGTGTTCGAAACAACAAGAAATCGTTGTTTCGCTTCGATACTTTTCCTAAACACTTCAGACAAAGTGTAAAAGTGACAGCTATTTTACTACAAATGTGTAAATTCGTTGAAACTCGTTCTCTTTACTAGCCAATCGATCAATCGATCATTCAATCAATCAATCGATGCAAATACTTATATATTTTCTGTTATTTACAGTTTTGATGTAAGAGGCCGGCAGTTTAGTCAAGCGAAATATTGGTCATCGCCAACAGTATTTGCAAAACGAGCATATTTTCGACCAACTACAACGCCTGCAACATTGGACATTGACAAAATTCAATTATCGGACGAGGGCATATACCGTTGTAGAGTTGATTTTAAAAATTCACCAACGAGGAATAGTAAAGTCAACTTTACAGTTATTGGTAAGCTATCTTGAATTCATCAATATGAAAATATATTTCCTTTCCAAACGGAAATTTAATTATGAATTTTGTATAGAATTACGTTAACATTATTGTACAAACGTAATCAAGTTCTCTTGTTTCATATTTGAAATTGTGTTTCTTTAATAAAATAATGAAGGTGGAATACAATACAATACAACGTATCTCGTCATTGTTGCATCTTTTTTTATTACAGAAATATAATGATGGTGATTGAATTGCGAAATAAAATTTTACTACCAGTACCGCTTGTTCCACCTAAATGGTCCTAATTCTTAGAGAAACACTTAGAATTTGAAAAGCGATATGACAAATATTTTAATAATTCCTAGGGAACCTTCTGTAGGTCATTCAAGCAAAATTTGAACCATGTAGCTCACCAGGAAGTTGTTTTCAAAATCGAGTAATATAAAATGAGTTAAAATGACTCACAGATTGATTTTTTTGTTGGATAGGAATGTTGGCGTTTATTCTAGAATGTGATGCAGAAAAGTAGAAAAAATGTAGGAAACATCCTTGAGTTATTTGACGTCTGTAGCTCGGTTCCAAAAATTGCAACGTTTCCTAAAACGAGCGTCTTTTAACCAACTTGTTGACGAGCTATTCGACTAAAATTTTGATAAAATAATCCCAAGGGATGCTCCTATAAATCTTTGAAATATTTTCCAAATCACTTGTCAAATAATAAGTGTTTCCATAAGAGGATCATTTAAGCGACACCAAGTGTTTCAACTCAAACTATCAATTCGTATGGCCATTATTTGGCTAGCAATGAGAAAAAATATCAACGATTTGTAGAAAAGTTTCTCAACATTTGAATCCCGTAGCTAACCATGAAGTTGATCAAAAAAAACTCCTTTTTAACACTATTGCGACTTCAAAAAATTAGGTACGCAAATAAAATGACTCAGAATGCCTCAAGGATGCTCTCCACATTCTGCAAAAAAATCTGACGTGACGTGCGTAACTTGCAACACGATCAGAATCGAGTGTTCTTTTACCGACTGCCAAATAAGCTACAAAAATATTTTTCCAATTGCTCGCCAAATAGTGGCAGTTGCTATAAGAGTTTATCGGGCGAGATGAAACCCTTCGTATCACTTGTAAAATATCGATTTTTTTTGTAACAATATTTACGGGTCACTAATTTTTCAGTATCAAAATTGAAGACTATTCAATACGTTATAAAAATAAAAAGGAAATAGAGAAAGGATCTTGTTGTATTTCACTGTGCTTATCTTGAAACGAGAACATTGAAGACCAGAAACTTCAATTTCAATGAGCCAAGAAAAACAAATTGTCATTTTAGAAACGGAACATCTCCTTGACGCGTGATAAATGGTATTTCGTTTCGCTACACCATAATGCAATATAAAAGACAGGAAAACAGTTCAATATTACTACCACATGAAATGAATTTATTTTAGTTTTGAAAAGCGCAACAATACAATTTAATGAAAAATGAAAACCGTGAAAACTACAATCTTGTTTATAATTCAAATATAGACGTACACCTATAGACATTTTAGAAAGCTGTATAATTTCCATTTCAACCCCTCTAGCGATAAAATTTAATACAAGATACAATGGAATCGAGAATGACGATATTATAAAAGTTTACCTCTTCACGTGTTGATTAATCCAGATGGTGCATTTCTCGTCTTTTCTTGTAAACCACAATTCCGTCATCTGTTTAACACGTAAATGTAATCATGTAAATTAGAATATGCAAATAGATCTCTTCACCTTTTAAAGATATTGTTGAATATACACTTTTTTTCAATGCATAAATTTACAACATTATCCAAAATTTACTATAAAACCATTCTCATCTATTATAATTTAGTAATATTGCCGTTGAGATTATTAGAATGTAAATACAAAGACTTTTTTAATATAGCTATAACTTTATGAGAATCTTCCGGATAAAAGTCAAAAGAATAAAAGTTGAAAGGAAAGTGTTAAAATTTTGTTAATTAAGTTCTGTTCATCAAATAGAGAGTGCAGGGGTAGATTCATTACTTATTCAAAAAAACAAAAGACCAAAAGAACGATAATAGAAAATCTGATTTTTTTAATTACTTATAGATAATAGGAATAATTGTAGTTCAAATTAAATATAAATAAATTAAGGTATATGCTAATAGACACAAATTTCTCTAAAGTTTTTAACTTGTGAAAACGGAATTATTACACTTCAGCCAACAGAACTCTAAAGGTCAATTTTCCTTCTCGTAGAAGAGAATGTTTAATTAACGTTGATAGCAAGACAATTATACCAGAGATGAACATATAAATCATTAAGACGTGTGCACTGGGGATTCATCTTCTTCTTCTTCTTCGGTGAACGAATAATAAATTGAGTTGTGAACACCGAATTGATGTTGAAAATTCGAAGAAATAAAAGTTTTAAAACATTTTCTTCAAAGTATCAACCTCCGATAATCTAATGAGATTGTGATGGGAAAAATGGTGGATGCGCCGGGTGAAATATTCTAATTTTATCTATATTAATTTTTTATAGTTTATAGATATTGAATCGAAAGATCGACTAAATCCTGTCGTTTTATCCGTATTTAACAAACAGAAACCTAATAAAATAGAGCCACCCCAATTTACCCGCATAAAGTTAAATGATTGATTTCTATCAATATCGGCGTGACAGAATTGGGATTCAACAAGCTAGACTCATATGGGATTGATTCTAGAGCATATCCTTCTTTACTAGAACTGTTTATAGTTTTATTTATTTTTATACGATTTGTTGCGAAATGTGGAGAAAAAACTAGTTAAACTCTTATTGTTCGATGTAAAATAAATCAAATATTTCTGGGTTTTTTGCTGTTATAGATTGATATAAAATCCTTTTGGTATAAAACTTAAATTGCCTTCGACAAAATGACATGATATTCTATGATTTACATTTTTATCTGCGTTGTGAGGAATACAAAAGAATTTCCAGTTTGACGATGTAGTTTTCACGTCTCTTTTATTTTTGATCAAACGCAAAGAATTTCGTATACAATATTAATATGAATAGAAATTAGTTTGATATTTTCGCTTGAATTTCTCGTAATCTTAGTCGTTTATCGTTATTGAACTGGGTAATTAAATTATATCCGATCAATAAGCCCAAAATGATGGTTTGATAGTTGCAAGAAACAGGTGGGGCTGCAATATGCGATCATAAAATCGACAAAGGATAAGATAAGCGTTTGCATCGCAAACACATACGAGGTAAATATATTTAATGGATCGTTGCCAGGATAACCAATGACTTCATTTAGAAAGTGCACTGTCACATTTGCAGTCTGAGGCACACCCTCGTTGTCCTAGAGCCAAATTGGAAGTTACCATAGTTTACGATTAATCGTGCACTAATTCCATGGTCGAAAAACGATGACTTTATTATATAACTTTGTTAAATTCAATTTAACTTTAGAATTATTCAATACGACATTGGAGTATAATCGTAATGATTTTACAGGAAGGAGATTTAAAATTAATTTAAGAGTCGTATAAAAAACGATTATCCAGCAGTTTTTCTAATCCTCTATCTTAGCTACTGTTTAACTTCTCAAAGACAAAAATTGACGACTTTGTGATTTAAAAATACCTGAATTGAATTCGTTTGAAATCAACTTCAGATGTAATTGTAACACTTCCTAAAGGACCACAATTTAATAACGATAAGATATGAGAATGTCATAATTTTACAGACTAGATATAAAAGAAACAGAGTTATAAACTTTATTGAGACATTATTGTTTTTATTGTTGCGATTTTACGGTTTCCACCAAGAAGAATTGCCCTATCGAGGATAACAACAATGAGAGGATAACAACAATTAAGTAACAACCTATGAGAGGATAACAACAATTAAGTAGAGCTAACAATGTAATTTTAATTTCGTTTTTAATACAATCTGTATTAAAACACCTTTTTTCGTTATTTGTGTCTAGCACACATGAACGTTTTCTGCTTTGGTTAGTTAGAGATAAGCATATCCGATATTAGGGAACAAGGGTTGGAAACAGAACGACAAGCGAGGAGCATGTTTATCGTCTTTATCTATTGTGGTCCCGTCTTTTATCCTGTAATTTCCACTGTCATCATTTTTTCCTCTTAAATACTTGAAATATATAGCTTTTTTCAAGATTATTTTGAATTTTTTCTATTGATGTATTTATCTGTTTCAGTGCCTCCTGAAAAGATCCACATCTACGATGACAAAAGGGTAGACAAAACGATCTTGTTAGGGCCATATAATGAAGGTTCTGATGTAAACCTCTTATGTGAAGTGAAGGGTGGTAAGTAGATACACATTTAAAATTGTAACTGTAAGAAAACGCAACACAATATCCAATTTGCGTTTGAAAATCTCAATCAACAAAAATACAATCAAATTGTATCTTTATTTTATAATGTCTACATAAAATCAACGATAAATTATTCATAAAATTATTCAACATTTCAAAACGAATCTTACGAACACTATTTGAATATTTGATTTGTTGTCAAACACACCAAATAACCGACACTAAAAATTTAATTAATTTAAAATCACGAAGACAGATAATTAGCGCTTATATCACTTATAATTATACCGGAAATCCAACATTTACACAATATTAAAACGCAATTCTATTTAAAACTTTTTGAAAAAATAATTCAACTTGCATAATATTGAATTATTTGGATTTTAGGCCGTCCCAGACCTCGGGTTACATGGTTTCTTGAAAATACAGTAATCGATGATTCTTACGAGATTCGATCGGATGGTATTGCCGTCAATCATCTCACATTTCCAAATGTTGGACGACAACATTTGCACGCAAGACTGATCTGCCAGGCCAGTAATAATAATCTGGTGCCACCGGAGACACGAGTAGCTGTATTAGAAATTAATTGTAAGTATTAAAACCGGCCAAATTTCCTAATTGTGATAGTTTACTTATTAAAATCCCCATGAAATCATCTAAAGATAAAATGGAAATTACAATGGAACAATGTGTTTATTCGGGAATGTAGTTGTGTTTTATTAATTTGAATTTGTTTGATATGAAATATGCTCCTCTGTTTAGAGAAGATCCTGAATTGTTTCCCCGATTAGTTTGCATCTATTTGAAACAATTTTCAGATAGACGGATTGCATACACTTAATAGGAGCTCTATGAAACGTTAAATAGTTTGCACAATTCCCAAACAAGGTCTTACACGTAGATGCACTTCAAAGGAGATAAATATGCACATATTCTGCAAATATATGTTCGCCTAAAGTTATACCAATCAAATCATGAACTAAATCTTTGCTAAAAGTGATAAACTTTAACAATTTCGTTAGTAATTTGATTCTTTTTATTAATGACTCAATTAACTCGAAAATTAAATGTTAAAAATACACACATCGTTGAACATTTGTCAAGTTTAAATACTCATAAAATTCGATAATAGTAACTCTAAAAGCGTTGTCAATAAATCTATATGCCTAATACGTATGGCCCATTCGATGTTTTGTTATAAAAATTATAAATCTTGTTTATTGCACGCTATAAATATTATTATTTCTGTCTTTTGCCGGCAGTCATTATTGCACAATAAGCCAAATATGGATTAATTTACAAAATTTATTCAAATATCATATAATGGAATAATTCGTTATAAAATAATTGAATAAATACGGTTCATAAAATTGTATAAAACAATAAAATCTAACTGTAAAACCCGAAATATCGAATTAATTGAGAAAAATGGTTTCGGAAAATTCGCAATCTGTCGAAGGAGCAAAAAAATTAAACTAATGGTCTCCAATAATCCTTAGACGATTACTAATAACAACTGATCCAACGTTGGATTTAAATCTTGCCAAACCAACGAGATTATCATTTGCAACACAGTCTTTTTAACTGAATTCTTCTTTCTCGCTAACTCCACTTTTTGATAATTCACGATTAACTATAATAAAAATCCCATATATCCATTTATTTTTTGCTCTTTTTCGAGTTAAATCTTTAGGATTTTGCTTATATCTACAATAATAATAACAAACAGGCCCATTTAAAATAAACATTTATTATTCAATCAGAAAAGAAAATTCTGTTGATACAAAATCTATTGTTGTATATCTTTATACATACATACATAGTTATCAATGTGTATGTGTGTATAAGTGAAATGAAGGAATGGAAGCAACTGACGTTTCCCATCCAGAGAAGGACTCCTTTTTAAGAGTAATCATTTCGTATATCTTTGAAGTAGCAACGAGGCTTTTGTGAGAAATTATAATTGATTGCTAGAATTGCCGTTCGAATATTACCCCATATTACTCCTATACTATACATATAGATTCGTCTTTTATCTCCTCACCACCCTTTTACAGCAATCTTTCTCTTTCTTACATATATAGATGGATGGATAGATAGATACATACATATTTTGACGGTATCAATAATTTATCATGAACATTCCAACTTGTATCGAGAGATAAGAGGGAGAAAACGTTTCGATTAACGCATGCAATTCCCTTAATTTACATGACGACATGATTAATATACGCTTTGAGAGTTACTATATATGTACATTTTAAATGAAACCTTCTATTTGAAAGTTCTCTTGAATTGCATTCACTTGTACTATTCTAGAAACAAATTGTACCAAGTTAATTTAAAAGAAATTTATACCGATTTGAAAGAAACTTATACGTTTATCAAAACATAAATATTCTGTTACAGTAAAACCCCAAACCGTAAATATCTTGACAAAAGAGAAACAAGTATCGGCAGGAAAACGTTATGAAGTTGAATGTAGAACGTCTGGATCTAGACCAGACGCTGTTATTACATGGTGGAAGGGTAGCAGACCCGTTAGAAAACTCGCAAAAAACGTGAGTAGATTTTTATGTAATTTTCCAAGAACTGTACAGGGTGTGCCAAATTATCTCACCCCATATTTGGCTGCGTAAATCCAGTTTAGTTCAACTGCTTGTTTTTCATTTGATAAATGTCAAATCGAATAAGGTATGAACCAAGTTACGGTATAATAGAACTAATACATCATTGAATGTAGTTATTGACATTAGACAAGACAATCATCGGGGCCGTTTCAAGAATAATAAAATTTCAGCTTCATTTACTGCAATGTTTGAATGAATTCGATGAGTATGCAAAATGGTGGATGCGCCGGGCTTTTAACAGTCTCATATGAGTCTATTAGATTGAGACTTTTTGCGAAAATCCATTTACAAATGAACGCTATCGTGCCAATTTTGTGTAAAGTAAAGATTCTTCAAAATACGGAAAATTACGTCAATTGATTACAATAATGTTTGCTCTATTTCAATGCGGTTTGATGAGAAGCACCCCTCGTTAACTCACATTCTTATGCCTCACACATTCCCATTTGATGTGCAAGTTTTCTGTTCGTGATACAATGCGAGATCGTCATTGGATTGTTGAAAGAAAAGACTTTAATTAATTCTTCAGGAACGAGCGCTATTTTGTTAAATTGGCTCGTCTTTTCTTGTAATACAAATTCAAATCGACGACAAAAGGAAAATATTACGAAAATATCCTAAACATTTTGTTAATTTAAATAGGAATTAGAAATACAACTTAGCTCTTATGTTAACATGATCGATCTGAAAAATATTTTCAGGATTTATAGAGAAGCACCTGCAGAACATTTGAGCAAAATTTAAACCGTGTAGCTCATCGAGAAGATATTCTTTTTTTCTATTTCGCGCCTATGTTTCGCATTCTAGAACGAATGGAGGAAAATGAAAAAATATGTGGGAAGCATCCTTCAATTATTTGACGTGCGATTTCGAAAATCGCAACATTACACACAAGCGTAGTAGATTAGTCAATTAAAAAAGTGATTATTATTATTTAAATATTTCAACTTACCTTTTCGTTGACTTCTTATCGTCTATATCCAAGCGTTCGTCCAGGTCAGCTCCAACACTAGCACTAACACTTTAGTTTAAAGACGCACACAAATTTATTGTTAAATTTAAAACGACACTAATACTTTGTTTAAAAAATGCGTTAATTTATTATTAAATATAAATAACGGTAGCACTTCAACGGTCAACATAATACTCGTCACTTTGTTTTAAAAAACGCGTTAATTTATTGTTAAATTTGCGAAACGATAGCACTTCGACGAACAAACACCTCGACGGTCAAAATTCAACTGAACAAAAGACTGGCAAGACTCGAAAAAAGTGTTACGTAATCGTGCCTTTGTTGTATTCTTATCAAAAATTCGAAAAAAAACTGTACATACGTAGGTGTAATTTTGCCGTTCTTACCCACAAAAAAAACAAGATAACTTGAAAGCGTTAGTTGAGATAACGTTAAAATTATAAAATTACTGTCTAGATTATTGTAGATTTTGAAAATAAGGAATTTAAATCTGCTATAAAGAGATAACACTTTACTCCAAATATCTCGCGTATTTGATAAAATATTGTAATGAGTACTGTAGTATTAGAAAGAGCATTTCAAGAGGTATCAATTGTAGCGGTACAAAGAACTACAACCGGCCAAAATACTACATAGTATTGAATTTTAAAGAGTAAGATGGAATTCTATTCTTGAGAATGTTGTTTTTTGTTTGAAGATAATTCGCGATTTTCTAAAAATCTCTGAATAACACCCCTAGTAAATTCTTCGACGTGTTTAACTCGATCGTAACATCCTCTAAAATAAGTTTTTTGACCAACTTCCTGATGAGTTACACGGTTCAAATTTTGGTAACATGATCTTCAAGCATCCTCTTATAAATCACATATGTTTCAAATACTCATCAAATAATAAGGACCATTCAAGTGAAACACACGGTATATTAGATAAAATCCTCCAGTGCAGCAACTGAGATTGTAAATCTTTGTCAATTTGTTCAATAAAATAGAACTGGACTAGAATAGAGTTTGCAACAATCAGATAAGCATTAAAATTGATTGTTAAGACTACTGGGAGTTGTTCTTATCGATAATTCCGGTTAATACAGTAGAAAAGTTGCTTCTTATACAAATATATTTAGGTATATTGGACATTTTATAGACAATAATCGTTATCTAATTAAAGGTACAAGTAACATGACAATAGTAAAAACATTATGAAATACCATCATAACGGTATGGATCTCTTTGAGATATTTTGGTTAATTGCCATGTTATTATTTTATTAACGAAACTGTTATAACATCATCGATTGTTGATAATAGACTGAAAATGATTTTAATTTGGTATTAAATCAATATAATATTAAATGACATATAAAAATATCATTTACATATTAAATTTATTTGAATACTCTATATCAGTTCATTTCCCAACCATATTGAAATATTTTTAATAAATTCTGCAATAACAAAAAGTTAATCAAAACATGAAAATAATTTTGGTTAAATTTAAAGACTTTTACACGAGATTTATCAATAAATATATAATTAAATTTAACCAAAATTATTTTCATATTTTGATTAACTTTTTGATGGTAAAGTTACATAAGGCGAGTTATTGAAGAATTGATTAAAAATATTTCAATATGTTGTACGGGGGTGTTTCACGATATTTCTCCTCGCAGTAGCCTACAACGTTGTAAGCATAGGTCTGCTTCTTGTTTCATCTTAGCAATCTGCATTACCGACAAGCCATTGGAAAAAGAGCTAGTCGGTAATGTAGATTACAAAGTTGAAACAAGAAACTGACCTACGTTCACAAGTCATAGACTACCGTGGAATAAAGGTGGTTATGATGGAAGATTTTCTATTGTTACTGTAAACTTTAAATTCTTCGTGAACTAGGACTACAATTGCCTTATGTATCCAAACTACGTACTTTCATATTATTCTACTTTGAATTCACCCTAATCACCATTGTGTTTATCCTTTGTGATCCTTTCCATTGAAAATTGCATAAAAGCTCCTTCAACTATGTCTGTGTTCTCTAAATATTTGTTTGTGTGTAGGTATACGTGAATGTGTTTGTATAAAGAACACAAGTAAAGAAATTTCAGAAAGTTAACTGAATAGATGATGGCGTTAGAAAGTAGGCCTAACAAATGGTATCTACAGACCGTCGCTTTTTTTCTCTTCTACTACCCTTCTGGTTCTCCATCTTTTTCAGTTTAAAAAGTTAATGGAGCTTAAAATACTGGTTTTATCTCTATCAAATTAAGAAAAGTAAAGCACAAAGTTTCCGGTCTTTTCATTTCGAGCTTTTTTTTTCGTTTGTTTGTTTGCTACTGCTCTCTTTCTGTATATATTACTGTTTCATTCGGATTCTTCATGTCCCTCAAGGGAAATTGATAGAAACCAATTTTCCAAGAGACAAAATGATGGTTATTTGAAAACTTTACTTTTCTAATCGATCATTAAATTTATATTTTCATAAGTTTGTTTGGAGATTTTTTTCTAAATTACAAGAATCGTACATTTAGAAATCAAAGTAGATGCTTGAAAGGTAAAACTAGAAGTTGGTCATGTGTGTTTTTGAAATATACCGTTGGAATTTTTCGCATATTTTCCACGAAATTGCTAAATAATTAACCTTGAAATGTCTCAAGAAGAGGTGTTTTTCTGAGGCGAAAAAAATTACCTCAGCTACGCCAACAATTTTATATCTAAAGCTGGTGGATTGTCTCTCTTTTATTCTCGAGAGCTTTCCAAAGTTTTATTAGTTTTTTATTCGCCCCCCAAAAGAATTCCAAATAAATTGTCTTTAAAACAGATCAACCATTAAATTTCAATGCTATTGCCGCCAAGTATTCTACTTTTAGTAAAATATTGTAATTATGCAGTGCTACAGAAAATATCTGCAGTACAATAAATTAATAAGCAAACAGTTTTTGTAAATACATAATTAAATATTCTCCCTTTCTTCTTGAACTTTATTTTGATTAATTCACGAATAATTGAATGATTGATACAACTGAGACAAGTTGAGAAGTTCTATCATTACCCTTTGAAATATTAATCGGGGTAAGCGTTCTGTTTTAAAATACAAATCTATATGTTAATTGACAGCTATTTAACCACAGAAAATTCTCCACCACTATTAACTTATATCTCTATTTTCCAGTTCTCCGAACAGAACAACCAAAGTCTGAGCATTTTGACGTTTGCCCCAGTGATCGATGACGACGGTAAATACTTGACCTGTCGAGCTGAGAACCCGTCCATCCCTGATAGTGCGCTTGAGGACAAGTGGAGATTAAACGTCCATTGTAAGTTATATTCCTTCTTCAACATTAAAAAGAATTGCTGTTGAGATAATAGGATGGAAAAATGCATTCTCACTTATCATAAAATTTGATAATACCAAAACACTAATAGAGAAACTCGAAAAAAAAACATTCAAACCTCTTAACGTTCTCATCTTTACGGATGTTATAAGAATAAAACGGCAAGTAAAGCTTGCCGAGTTATTTTTCTGCTACTTGGAAGATGATAAAGTGCGGATTTTTCGATGCAATGATATTGCCATATCCGAATTAAACTACTTGAAAGAATCTTGGAGCTATCATATAACATTTTATCTTTAATGTACTTGAGAAATCTTTTGAATCAAGAGCTTTTGATTAAAGCTAGATTATCGCAATCTAATGCGATATTCTAAATTCACTTAAAAATAACTTAACTTGAAACTATCGTATTACTTTTACACTTAAATTAAAGATGCAATGGTGTCTTTCGTCTTGTACGCATTTTATTACAGAACATTAATTACCACTCTGCAGTTTGAACCAATATATCTTGCTATCTTGTCTAGTTTAATAGTATAAATAAGTATAAAACGCAAAAGGAAATGCACATTTCACGTAACAAATTTGTGTAGTTTCTGTTTGTGTTAAATTTGAAAATTTATATTGCTTCTCTTTTATTTCAACAACTATTTCCTATAAGATGTAAAGAAAGATCCAATTTTCATCATTCCTTAAAGTTATTTTTATATTTTTCTTTTCATACTTTTATATTTATATACGTGAAAAATAAACGAATAAAACTCTGCCGTAGATACACCAGTGGTGACACTCAAAATGGGCTCCACATTAAATCCGGATGATATAAAAGAAGGTGACGATGTGTATTTCGAATGCAATATTCGGGCCAATCCGAAAGCTTACAAACTTTCCTGGTACCATAATGTAAGTATTTAGGAACAACTGAGATGAAAAACATGCACATGTTTTTTTCAAAACTTTGTTGTAGAACGCGTAGAAAACTTGATACAAACTGTTTTCATATTACTTGTTGAATAGATTGAGAGTTTTATGTGTTTTAATGAAAAACTACTTGCTACTTTTTCTTTCTTTACTACTTATTGTTTCGGTATATATATTTTTCAGGATGGTGAAATTTTCCAAAACGTGACCGGTGGTGTGATAATGAGCGATCAAAGTCTAGTTTTACAAAGTGTCACACGAGCAACTGGCGGTGATTATACGTGTGTTGCTACAAATGTTGAAGGGAAAGGAACAAGCAATGCTGTACAACTTGTTGTGCGATGTAAGTAATGACAATTTACGTGTATTTAAACTAAAATTCAATACCTATTTACAATCTCTATTCAAATCCCTTTAACTGATAAATTATTGAAGGCATTAGTTAACTAGAGCTGTACAATTCTACACAATAACCTTAGAATAGTAGAGAAACTGTGAAATTGCTAGATAGTAGCTTTCATTAAAACAAACACACATATATAGTTATGTGCTAGAGCTTTATTGCAAGTTTTATTGTACTCGAGGCTGAGAATCAAATGGAAAAAAAACCCCTTTCTATCTTTTATCAGAGAACAAAGAATACTATTGTTTATCACTGTCACACAACTTACCCAAAAGCGAGTCTTTCATAAACTTTATAACAAAAATCTAGTACTATTGATGTGAAATCTCTTTATATTATGAATGATAACGATGTCACGATTTATCAGTAATTGGTATTGTTTTCGTTTATTCGAAATCACTGTACAAGGAGTTGAATTGTAATGTAAAATCGATACAAGAATGGAGCGAAAGTGTTATCTTACGAAAAATTTATAGAAATAGCTAGAATAGGTTGAAGTAGTTGAAATATACAAGAAATCGAATAGACATTACAACTTTAAACAATATCTATTTCCATAATTATTTCTCTTTTATTGAAAAGATTCTGTGCGTGTACTAAACTAGAATTCTAAATAAACATAAAAAGCAACCCTTATCAAAACAAAGTTGCAAATCGGCAAGAATTTCCTGTATAAGACGAAGGAATTCACATTTCTAGACAATTTTCTACGAGTGGCATATTCCAAGATCATAAGAAGCACACTAACAATTCTGAACAAGACAGAATATCAAAGAATAACGGTATTTATGTCTGTCTGTACATGCATAAATGTATATTTTTAAGCTGAACACAAAGCGGATAATAGTTGAAGTATTAGAGAAAAGTTAGATTTTATACAATCGTTTTAAAAATCGTATCTCTATAGTTGTTGGATAATATGCGTAAAATTAGAAATAAAATCCGAAATTATCAAGAATACGCTATTTCAAATAATAAATACAGTCTGAATTGGTGGCCATAATGGAACAATAGGTTTTCATTTAATTTTTCCGCACAATTCCACCTGTGCTTTTGTGTATAATGTAACGTGCTTAAAATATAGAATTTTATACGAGATGTATGGCATTTAATTCCATTTCATATTTCACAATCAATTTCATGCATTTTATTTCCATCATTTTTAGAACCAATTGCAGAATTTATCTTATCATCACCCAAATAATTTCGTCCTCTAGAGCAATTTTATGGTTAAACATTTATACAGATTGATGCGATAAACTGTATAAATTTAATCTTGAAAATATGACAAATATACGGTTGAGCAAAATAAATTTAAACATTTAATGTATAAATGGTGAAAATTAAACAACACAATGCCGACATTCCATCCAATCCACATCTACATCCTCCTCCATTCTGTAAAACAGTAGTGGTTAAAGTTTAGTAGAGTACAAGTACAAGCGAATCAAATTAAAAACCCAGGGACGCTTATAAAATGACATTACTGACCATGTAAAGTAAGCTTAGCTTTTGTGAACAAGTCAGCTTGTCTGGCAAATTTAATTTGGCATTGAATGACCCTTTGACTTTTGCAATTGTCAAATGGATAACTTGGTAGCTTATTCAGGGATAGTGGTTGGTGGCGGTGTGTCCACCACATTTACACAATCGACAAAAACGAACCCTTTCAAGTTCCATTCCAACGAACCTACTGTTATTTTAAAATAACACTAGATCTATAATTAAATAAAACAGGAAATATCGGCGACCTTACGGACAGTTTCAAATAATTTAGAATTCAACGTTTATAACGAAATTGTATCGAATCAATTATTTTCTAAACGCTTGGTGGAATAATAACAAACAACTGTGACAGTTTATATTACGGCATTAAATTATTCCTAAACCGTAATGAAAACACATTTGAAAATCAATAATCTACTCAATAATGATTAAAAGACCTCTATAACACCAAATACTATTGAGAATGTTATCAGCAGAAGATATAAAGAAATTACTGAAACTCAATTAACCAAGTCGAAACTGAATGTAAACTTCTCGTTCAAATGTAATTTTACGACAATGGAAAAACATGAACGTAATAGCATTTGACAGAAATATTAATACAAGTCTCACAGACATGCTCGAAAACTTAAAACGAATTATTGCAGAAAGTTTGAAAAATATGATGTTCAACTGAAAAAGACTGCAATATATGGAATTAACAATTTTTTATCCATAAAGTTTGATTATTAACTTTTAACTGATGTGAGTTTAAAATGAAATTGACCAAAAAAAACGATAAATATATAGCGTATGAAATGTTCAACTTTAAAAAATTGCCTTCTGTTCGTTTATTCATACCCCATTGATCACTGTAGGCATTCTCTCAACGAATCCTACCATACAGGAAGCATATGATTCAATTTAAGTTCTATTTTAGAAGTTTTGGATGATTTTCACGATGCAAAAATACTATTCGTACTATATTCGAGATATATTCCCCTTACACCCGGAAAAATATTTAGTTATAATTGTTAAACGTTAAAATCTATCGATTATTTGAGGCATTACAGCAAGAGAAAAAAAGATTGTAATTATAATAAAAAAACATAAAGTACAAATTTCAGATTGATAAAAGATAAGTCCAAATTAGAATCTCTCGTGACTAGAATTACACGATTGTACAACAAATCCATTTTATACGTAGTACTATTTTATTTAAAAATGACCTATTTCTGTCGAAAACAACAAAGAATCTTATTACAATTAATAATAATTTATCATCTCTAATAAAAATTAAAGCAATTAACCCTTAAATATTAACACGAATTCAAAGAGGAACTTGAAAATTCACATAAAATAAACATTTTTACACACCAAAGAAAAACTTAATCTATTTAAATTTTTAATTACATTAAAATAACTCTCTTGAATGTAAAACCTTTCTATGTAATTTACAGTTTTGCCGTTTCAGGCGGAATTAAGGAATTAAGATTAATAAAAAATGAAAAAAATGCAAAAAGAGAAACAGATAAAATAGGATTTGTAATTAACCTTCTTTCAATAGTAGTCAACCTGTTTTTATAAAAACAACAAACAAACGTAAATTTATAATTAGTCCAATTTATAAAAAAAGCATTTTTTTTATTTTTTTGTATCGTAATTTAGTTTCAAAACAATTGAATTTGTTATAAATACAGGTAAAATAGAGAAAGACAAACACAAACATTTGTTAATCGATAATTAGTTGGTCGACAATGATACTATGATAAAATTATCGCTAGAGGCTATGCACTAATTGAGTGGTAGCTGTACACGTTTACAATAAAGACTGTCTTTAATTAATTTTATTTTTATTACAGACAACAGTTTTTGTCATTGAAAATAGTTTTACAATTGCAGAAAACAATAATTAAGCTAGTGCTGTAGGGAAAATAGATTAATTACGGTTTTTCCATTAGCACTCGAATTTTATTTAACTGTAAATATTAGCGATTTTTTATAGGAATTCCCATTTAACTCCTTACTTCAGACTATCAACGTAGAATAGAAATCAAATGATTTACATTTTATCCTCTTGATTTATTTTGTATTATTATTAAAGTAACTGGATTTAATTCAAGTGTCGCCTTTTAAGCAAACATCACGGCGTAGTATCGCGACATTGGATTATAAACCAACCCAAGTCGCTCTACTACTTTTATAAAACAACATATACCGCCTGTCATGCCAAACCGAAATTCTCACAGCAAGGCATCCGCTGTGGTTATGTAATTACTTATTCCAAATGCTAAACGACTTGGCAAATAACTTGTTACGTTCCATTTTCCTGGAGTAGTAGAAACATGATAGGGATGAGGGTGAGAATAATATATTGTTAAGAACTCTTCAAATTCCCTCTACTTTTCACCTTTTTTTCTCTACTCTTTAATCTAATTATATCAAGCTCCCCAACTGCGTTTTAAAAAAAGGTAATTAAAGTTGAAATTGCATAAATAAAGAGATGTACGTTTTAAATTAACATTCACGAAATATATCTGTAATTGAAATTCGATATGTTAGTTAATTAGTTAGTTTAGCCGGGTCGATTCGCTATCAAGCCTTACCGATTTGCGACCATTCTAATCTATTGTTCATAACCCTCTATTAGTGTCCTAGAAAAAATATCTTCATTGCGAAGTTAATTATACCTCTGAGAGACCTACTCCGTACCTCAGCAGGCGATAGAGTTGTGCCACCGAGGTGAGTAAGCCTATTCACATAGTATGTGCTCAGAGGGTTCACATAACCAACACCTTTCACTGTCAACTAAGCCCAATTTTTGGGGTGATATCTGACGGAACAATGTCCTGTCAGAAGCCCCGTGAGGAGTCTTAATGCGTTCCTCGTAAAGTAGAGAAGCTTCTTAGCATTCTTAAGCGAGTTATCGATGTCTCATTCCCAGAGTTTGCCTCCAATGGAGCATTTTATTGCTTCTTTCCCATCGGTAGATCTCTTTCCCTTTCGGTTACCTTGCAAAACGGTTCAGGACCTACAAATGGAGCCTCAGTACCTGCCTTTGCAAGTTCATCGAGTTCTTCGTTACCTCTAATTACTTGATGCCCTAGCATCCAAGCTAGGGTAAGTTTATTGCCTTGTAGTGGATATGTACAAGTGATATAATTTTTCATTATCATTTTTTATAATTAAATTTAGCACTGGCACAACCAAGACTTTATAAGTTCACCATGAAACACCCTGTATGTATAGATAAAAATACCTATTATTATATGGTTGTGATCATATTTCTGGTTGCGCCACTGAAAGTTGGTTTTCTGTAAAGCCTCAGTTTAATGTTCAATTCAAATTAAAAGCGTATGCCTTTAATCTCAAACTACATTAAACTTCTATCATTGCTCTGAGATTTAATGTCTGAATATACTTTGATCTATGTCACCACAACCAATGATAGTTTCTTTGTATGAAAAACATGAAAAAACATGATTTTAAACTTCACAGAAACTACTCTTATAATTACATAGGAAATATTCCATTTATTTATTGTTTTTTTGATTTGATTTGTTTTATTTTCTAGACGCTCCAGTTTGCAAACAAGATCGCGAAGAATTATACGGGGCATTGAAGCAGGAGACCGTAACGTTACGATGCGAAGTCGACGCCAATCCAGCTATTGTGACCTTCCACTGGACATTCAACAACTCCGGAGACTTGACCGAAGTTCCGGCTAACAGATTCACAAATGAGGTTTCATCATCAAGACTTAACTATACACCAGTTTCTGATTTAGATTATGGCACATTATTGTGTTGGGGCGACAATGAAGTTGGACATCAAAAGGTGCCCTGTGTCTTCCAAGTCGTTATCGCCGGTAAGTTACAATAAAGTCACAATAATCTAGATATTGTAAATTTAATGCAAAACTAATGGAGAATTTATTTGATGTTGTGCTTTTAAAATGCACTCTCAATTTACAGAATCGAAAAGTAAATATCGCTGATATTAAATATTTCGATGCTACTATAGGAAATATAGATTTATCATTACCACATTTCGATTTTATTCGATCTGAAAGCATTGGCAAGTTATAAAAATGTATGCGAAAGCTTATTGAAATTTATATTTTCTTAAATAACATTTCGCTGTTTTTGTTTATCTACTGTCTTTCTGAAAAATTTTTTACTTCACCTTTACTTCAATAGAAAATTATAAAATCCCAATGAAAATATTTCTCTTGACAACAAACATTTTCTTTGTTGTTTTCAAAACAATACTATATTTTCATAACTGAAAACTTCTATTTCTCAATTAATTCTCATTACTAGTAATTGTTGATTTTCTGATATTTAAACTCTCGATTTAAGAGTGAATTTACAATTCTACAACTTTTCAATTCTCTATACTCGTTGATAACCATGGTTAAGTCTATTTTGGGTTATTTTGAAGCAAACTTTTATAGAGCTAATTTTGAAATTGTATAAATGTGAGTATAACGAGATGCCAACTTTTCTAAAATTCTAAAATCACGTCAAGCTTGAGGGTATGCTGCTTTTAATATTACAAAAACAAATTTCTCTAGAAAGAAAAACGATGTTTGTAATCGAGATCCATCAGAATACAGTAAAGTATTACTGGATGGATTAAGTTTTTCCTGTTTTATTTCTTTTTTAATTTACATTGAATGAAATTGCTTCGCCTTCTCACTATACGAGGAATAATATTGAGATTTGTTTAAAAATACATCGAGATTTTTGTATGTACGTACGGTAAAAAGACAGATATATTTAATTGTGATCGATTATAGTTCATTTAATTTTGTTCTCAGTCACGCCGCTTGGTCGACACGAACGCATACTAAATACAATGAAGGGTTAGTAGCCCACCCATTTGGGTTGCTTTCCTATTTACCCTAACTGCTATTCTCCCTCTATTTCTCAGTTTTCTCTAATGACGCTGATGGAACGACGGTTTCAATACCCTAATGAAGCTATATTGGTTGCACTAGCTCGCCTCCGACATCTATATCTATTATTGGGTTGAATTAACACGAGAACTTGGAGGTTAAATACATAATTGCCACAGACAACTAGGGACCACAAAAGCTTCTATACAATTGTACATTATTGTTTAGTATTACACTATACAGCTTCTAAAATAATAGGAATAAACATCATTGAAATATTGGCAAGAGAATTCAAGCTTATTATAAATACTGATAAAACTTTCATTTAGCGAATTTGCAGTTGAAATTGTGACATTTTTCCACATTCACGAACGAACATTCATTTATACTTTATAAAATTTGTAGATTTCTCATCAATCTTTCACTGAATATGGCTACAATTATCGTGGAAATTTTCATGAAATTTAATTATTCGGATTGTCATTGAATAAAACAATTACCTCTTTTCACTGAAATTAACCACATAATTTCCCCATTGTTCTGATATTTTTTGTATTAAATAAAAAAATATACGGACTCAACTGGATTTGCCGCAGATAGAAAGTTCTAGTTTTTTCATGTGAATAAGCGAGTCAAAAAAGTAGTTCATCAGCAACTGTAAATTGGATGTTTTTATGTTGGGAATTTATATGATTTAGAAAGACGAGAAGATTCGTGCCAATAAACACTTAGAAAACATCATCAACAATTTAATGGAGAGTTGATAATATTGTAATCCATCACAAATTCAGTTATTTATCAATTTTATCGCTTTAGATTTTTAACATTTATTGATTTTAGTTGGATCTAATGCAATTTTTACAAGCACGAACCTTACTTTTCGTATCGATTGTTTTACGAATCTAATTGTTTACAAATGAATGTATTGTTGCTAATGTTGAGAGTTAGAATATGCAGAGTTAGAATAACCTAATTGTTCTCTAGGTAGTATTCCATAAAATCACCCCTAAGTTCGAGTCATTTTCAATGCAAAGTAAAAGTTCTATCCTATATTCCTGGTATTTGACAGGACGATATTCACATCCCCTCGGTTGAAATCACCCTAATTCGTTTCCATCTTTATAGCACCATTTGAACGTTCCGAATAACTTTTGTAATAATTCTATTCGAAAGAAAAAGAAAACGGAACGATAATATTACATATCAAATTTGATGAATTATTAGATTATTAAGAAGTAGTTGTTTAATTTGTAAATCTTCCCCGCTATATTCAAATTTATACAAAATTCAAATTATCTCGATAAAGCCCCTATTGAAGTTATTAAATGATCCTTGGGCACAGTTTAATTTACTAAAGTCTGTTGAGATAAATTGTATGTGTAGACGGGGGAAATATCAACACAAGCTAAACACATAAATACAAGATTACCAAAATTTCATTTACTTTCCACTTTTCACCCATCTGTTTTTGCAGTATATGTTTTAGTGTACCAACCTTGAGCAAAATTATGTTTAAAATAGCGTTCACTCAATTTTATTCGGTACTTAAATCTAATTCCCAGCTATTCAAATATGATGATTATAATTTAGAAAATCACTCGTTTCCGTACGCTAGTAACTAGGATACTATCATTTTATAAGAAATCTGATTCACACCTAACTTTGTTCGTTTTTAGTAGATTACAATAGAAGCAGGTGGTGGAGAAACTGAATTTAATAAAAAGATGGAAAATAAATAGTAATTAAAATCCATCGAATGTCCGTACCAGTATGTTTTCCTCGTTTTTCCATTTTATTTCTATTCTGCAATTTCTTCATCTTCTAGCCTATTTCTTCTACTTTGTCTGATTGGAAACAAAAAATATATATATCAAGCTCGTTATCCTCAATGGTTCACAGCCTTACAAACGCACACAAAAATTTTCTTTTTCAACTTTCACATTCGATGAAAAACCGTTAGATTTAAATCCTTTTGAACTTTTTCCAATTGCGAGCAAGAGAGGAATGGAAAAAACGGAATTACAGTTCAATTGAAATGTTCTTCTATTGAAACCTCCCTTGTAAAGTATAATTATTTATTCAAATCAAATATAAATAATTTAGTGTTGATAGAAGATGAAAAACATGAACTAAATACAAATTAAAAGAGGTGCTAACTCATTAATCCGATGCATCTAGCAAAATTACTATTTAAATTCTCTACAAGTTTTAAGCTCACAAGCTTTGTAATTTGCATAACTGAATTGCCCCAGGTAATCCTCGATTATTATCATCAAACTATTCATTATTCCTAACTGTAATAATAATAGTGATAATAATAATGATAATGATGATTATTGTGTATATGAATAAAGATATATGTAAACGTTTGTGTATTTCAGGCCGGCCATCACAATTACAAAATTGTACCATTTCAAATCAAACATCTGATTCATTAATGGTTGAATGTATGGAGGGTTATGATGGGGGTTTACCGCAAAGATTCTTCATGGAAATTCTCGAATTACCAAGTTTACGATCCAGAATCAATGTAACTACATATAAAACACCACCAACGTTTTTTGCTGATGGACTTGACCATCGGTCAAGTTACCGTATAATGTTGTATGCGGTCAATGCTAAAGGGAAAAGTGAACCAACCATTATTGACCCCGTAACGTTTAAAGGTGTTGCCAAACTACAAGGTAAATTAATTTTTTGCTTTTATCAAACACATATAGAAACATTAATCAATTAGAAATTGATTAAGAGTTGAACTTTATCGATATAATAATATTTATATCAAAAATCTCGTAATAAAAGACATCATATAAACTTAATGTTATAAAACTGACAAATTGTCTCATTTATTATCGGGATGGCAACTGGGAGATTAGCTTCATAAAGGTGACAACAAATAGATATAACACATTGGCTTTTTTGATAAAGTATATGAAACCCCCTTTCAAAATAGGTACAGTGTTGCAGCTTTATCAAGGGGATTTGAAAAAAAATCATCATTTTATCTCTAGATTGTCGTCGGTGCGACATCATAAATTCTCCAAAAATTTCCATGCACGGTTCATTTCGATAATAATAAGCCGAAGAAAGAACCGTACACCAACAATAACAAAAACAACTTAAAGATATCAAAATTTAGTAACGAAATAAATAGATAGAAAGAAAATATTCCAAGTTAAATTCGTTTTTAGATGGAATAAAGTTAATTGTTTACATGGATTAATTTGTCATTTGTCGTAAAATAGCATATGTTCATTAAACTCATTAAAAACTGTAAGATCGAAGAATTAATCTAATAAGTTGAAAGTTAGACCAACAAATTTGTTGGAAATTTCAACTGGAAGAGAACGCCAACACAACGAAACAAAAACCTATTATCACCCCTTTGGACAATCCTTCTAGGATTATATTAATCAACATTCATTATCAAAGTAAAGAACGGCTTTCAACATTCTATTCGTTTTCACCCTTATTCTCTCATTTTATTTCCCTTCTATATATTTTTCCTCCTACATAGTGAATATTACCAACGCCTGGACCAAACTGTCCATTCTCTACGTTGTCGTTCTTCATTTCCATATTTTATTCAGGATTCATGTATAATTCATTTTTGTTCTTGTGTCGGCGACATCTTCTCTTCAATAGATATGTATAAATGTGTGCATGTGTAAGTAAGTAATATCTTCTACGACGATACAAACTCTTTCTCACTTGGCCTTAAGCAAGGCAACAGTCACGTTGCTATCTTTTTTAGGAAAATCCCCCCTAGTGGGAATGTGCAATGTTTCTTCTTCTTGACAAAAGTCTTTTACAAACTATCAAGGTCGGTTTTATCAGGATTTGTCTTCTTTACGGCCATGAAGCATAGTAATGTTAACATAAGCGTGTATCTGGAGTATTTTTAGTGGACAAATTCATGGATCACGATTATTTAGATTTATAATGAAATTTTCAAAGCAGAAATTCAACCGTATTCTGTTCGACAAAAGTTTATAAATAAATATTGAATTAAGACAATTTTCAATTCAATTTATCGAATTAATTATCGAAATATCGCATATTTTTGCGAATAATTTTATGGCTATATAAAATTTTATTTATTCAAACGTTCTTGCATTGAAAGTTTAACAGTAAAACATCAATATTTGGAACAACTTTATAAATTTTCAATATTTCAAAATATTCAACAAATATTTACTTTAGGTTCAACTGCCAATATGCCTGTTAGTCCATTGATTATGGGCTTACTTGGTACTGCTGCTGTACTAGCAACAGGAGTTTGTTTAGTATTAGCAGCTTTATGTCGTCGTCACTATACAAGACCTTGTCATAGAACCAATGGTGGAACAAAACATGTCCCAATGGAAGCTGTTATTGCAGCTGATGATTTAATTGTTGATGGATCTGTTACTGGTGTACGTACACCAGCTACATCTGATGCATCACTAACAATTGATACTGTACGAAATGGTTCCTCAATTGATACAACTGATCCTGATATAATCCGAAATCAGTACGGTAAGATCGTTTTAGAATTCGTTAAAAGAAATAATTTTCGATATAAGTAGCTTAACAATATTTTTTTGCGAATACATTTTTTATTATTATTGTAAAGAACGTCGACCAACAATCGGATTTATGAAAGTCTACGAACCACCCGGATCTAAACAACAACTACAACAACATCAACAACATGACGACGAAGATATAGAAGAAGAAGGTGAAGAATACGATTTTAGACATGTTGCCAAAGATACACACATCCCTAATCAAACTGTAAGTTATCAGAAATAACCCCAATATCAAATACAAATATGATTTTTATTATTTATAGATATATAGAAGTTTACAAAGACCTGCTGTACGGAGTCCGGTTGTTTCAATTCCGGGCACACAGACCCTTACGCACAAATACAGAAGTCCTGAAGTTGTCACCACTTCCAATCGGATACAAGAGAGCTGCATATAAATGTAATTGTTTTTATCATGTATATTATATTTAATGTATTGAAACTGAAATGAAAGAAAGACAAACATTAAAATGGACTTTATGTCAGAAAATTTGAAAATTTTCCAATATTTTACCTCAATTTTACCCCGAAAATACACCCCAATACAATTTATCTATCTCTGTTATGCGTAATATATTTGTAATACTATTGTACAATCTGAATAAAATTAGAATTCTATTGATCAATTGAAATTCATTTGAAATATTTAGATTAGAATTTGCAATAATAGGATAAAGTTATTTCATTCGGTTATATCCTATTGACCAAAAACAGAAACTAGTAAATTAGTTTCAATATAAATTCGAACTTAATTTAAACTATATTGGAAATAGTGCAATTAATTGTAAAACGATTCGACAATTAATTCCATTAATAGAATCATCTAGAAGACAAATATAAGTCGATCCAGAACGATATAAAACTTGTCGTAACCACTTTTTCATCCAACAATTTTCAACTATTACATTTCCATTTTATACAATGCGATATTTTAGTAATTTTCGCATGCATTTCCTTGCATGAAAATGTTTCGAAAATCTTGCATGTTATTGTCGATGTACACATAACGATTCCACTTGCCACAAGGTAAATAGAAGCGAAAAAAATCAATTTAACTTAGACATAAAGCTCCAATCTTTATATCAATAGTACTTACACTTTATATAAATCGACAATATGGCATTGTGCAATTTTTCCATATTGCAGTCATATCAATTTTCTCAGGAATTTTTTTTGAGTTTTAAGATAGAACACTGTTCAAATTATAGAGTAATGATTCTTTTGTGACCCTTTTTCATAGCAGATACTCCTTTTTCTTATTTTATAGACGAGGGTCCTTTCATAAAACACCTCTGCATAAGATGTATCCTTTTTACTATTATTTTCAACGTCCATATTGTTTGTAATGTAAGTTTAGACAAAGTGGACGCTCTAAAACCGAATATACAAGAGATAGTTTTTGTTTTTATGTAATCATTTTTTGCATACTGTTACGGTTTTGTTATTTTATGGCGTTATTTTTATGCGTAGACGCAGGATGTTCAGTGTCACCGTGAATCTTTCAATTTACATATAGTCTTGTTTGTTTCTCTTTTGGTTTATTTTTTTTTATATCGAAAGGAATCAAAAAGAAAATCTATATTATCCACTTTTCCAATTTTCAACTTAATTAAAAACGATCATTTAAAATACATCAAAATGTATGTATGGAAAAAAAATGCACTAGTTTTCAATTTGTGAGAATTTAGCACTTGTCATGGTAAAAAAAATTATGTAACATGCTCTAGAGATAAAGGAAAAAGTACAACAGAAGTTTATTTATGATAACCAAGGGAACGATTATATAGCACGAAAATTTCTTTTCATTCTTTCGCTAACGTTGATATTTTCCGATACTAGAAAACAGGAAGAATGCGTAAATTTTCCTATATTTAAGCAAATTTTTCTTCTTGATATATGCATTGACTACAAGTTATATTTTAGTATGGAAATTATTACCAACATTTTCCATTATTTATTCTACTGTTTTATTAATAAACATTTATGAAATACGTGATGCATCCTCATACAATGACATTATCAACGCCTGTTGTCGTCTTTCAACATCTGTTTCCTTTTCATAAAGAAACAGATCAGAAAGAGGGAATTTAAAGTTATGATTATCATAACCATCGGCAATAAATAAGAATCTCTAAACTATAGAAGACAAAGTGAGATAGACATATAAATAACTTTAGATTAATTTCACGTTGAATATTTACCTTAGTAGAGTTAATACAAAAGTAATAAGAGCAAACAATGTAAGATTTTCCATAACGTTTGCAAAGTGTTAAACAGAATTTTATTAATAACGATAAAGCTGTAGAAAATCGGCCTGTTATATATGGAAACGTAAAATAACTCCCAATATTGGTGGATGGTGGTAGCGAGGGGAAAAAAAAGAAAGGAAAGCATCAACAAAAGTCCTAAACGTAAACAGAAAATGGATTTCCATTTACAAATCGAAAGTATACGGAAGCTGTCATGCCAACGTAATAAGCGCGAAACAAACAACAGTAACAACAAAAATAATCTCTTTCCATCCGCTCTTCAAGCTTGAAATCGTTTGCTTCATGATTGGATTGTGGAAAAATCACATCAACACAAAATGTAAATTATTAAAATCGAAAATAAAAATGATTGTAGTCAAATGGTGTTTAATTGAAATTTGAATCAAACCACATTTTTGATAATATTCAAACTATATGGTATATTTTTCCATTTTAAAATGACATATTGGTATAAAAATTTGGAATATTCAATTTAGAAAACTCCAATTTTAATCAAATAAAAGTATTCATTTGAACGATTCGATTTTGGTAAAGTGATCCCATAGATAATACCGAATTCCCTTGTGAATTCCAATTAGTTTATTCATTACAGTATTTGTAAAAATGCGTAAACACACTGAAAGAATCAACAAAAACTCCAACCCTAATCACCGAATCTATTTTGATTTTATTTATTATCTGTTTGCAGAGGATCGCAATAAAAACCAAGTATAACAATGACTGAGAACGGAAGGAAAATGTAACTTATCAAGACCTTTACGTTTCTTTTATTATTATCATTATTATCACTCTCTTTCTATTACTTTTAAACATGCAACATCTCAGGTTATAAACAAGACAAGTTTAGTGCAAATCTGTATTTTATTGGAAGATTTCGTTTTAAAATATATTCATCTCTTTTAACTATTGCTTAGATTGCAGTTTATCTGGTGTGGAAAAGCATAATCAAATTCAATTTTAAGGTTGAACTGAAGAAGCCAAAGGATGACACCGATAATCTCTCTAGTTCTGTTAACACTAAGGCGTCGTCGACGAATATTTACTTTAGATGTTAGTGGATTATATCTTGGTTGTATTTGAAGAAGCTTGTGCGTACGAAATATACCACACCACTTTTACTAAACAATTTTATACGAAAATTGAAAGTTGAAAATATATACGAATCGAAATTTCTATTCTATATCGTCTCATTCTCTTTCCATATCCGTTGAAATTTCACCATTATTCAATTAAGGATTGACAAGTTAAATACTAAATAGGCTCTTGAATCTACAAGGAACTCGAACAGTTCCAAGGATTTAAATCGTGTTGAAGTAAAATTCTCAAGAGATGTTGTGTTGAAATTTTCAATTGTCAATTATCTGTTGTCATGTGATATGTAACGTAAGTGATTCAATTAAATATAAAGTGTAATATTGAAATAAATGGTTGCTTTTATTGATTCTCTTCTTTTTATATTGTTAAAAAAATAGGCTTTAGATATGTCAATATCGACATTAAAAATGATAAACGTTCTAGCTTTTAAAATGATAAGTCTCCGTTCATATTGCTCACGGATAACATTCTTTTTGTATAAAAGAAAATAAGTGGTTTACCTCCACACCAACCATTCCATTTACATACGTGATGCAATAAAACCTATTTCCTGGTAGCTTTTATAAAGCTTGTTTTGTGCGTATGTGTTCAAGACAACTACTATTCTTTTATATTTTCTATCTTACTAACTATGCATCAACAAATTTGCCAATTTTAAGTTAAATCGTAGATGAACATATAGTAAATTTTGATAAATTTGCACATTTTGAAACAACACCAAGTTATAATAACATTTAAAAAGCATAATTTTTCGAACACTCCCTATAGAATAAAAGTTAGCCCCATAGAGAAAATTGCCAATTTTCCATTCTCAACCATGTTGAAAATTGTAGAATATTAGCTTTATAACTAGGAAACGTTCACAAAAAGTCTCCCCTATAGACTTTGTAGTTTGTGACAAATTTGTTGCCATACATAATAAAACAACAAGAGGCGCAATAAAATAGATTTTATCGGCAACAAAATCAAATGTTATAATAAAAAAATAGGTGACACGTGCATGTTTGAATATTTAACCAAAATTAACCTTTTGACTTTTTATCCTTATACTTCAACAAACTATTATGGACAAAATTGATTGATCAAATTTAGGTTCTTTTATTAGAAAAAAATGTAGATTTATTATCATTTTCCTTTATTCCGTAAAATCGTTAAATTTCCCAATATAATTTATGATAAAATTATTTGTATGTAAATCAAATAAAATTGATTTCAATTTGAAAACTTTTATTAAGTTGTAGTATGTATCTTTGTACAGTTCTAGACTGTATACATACATATTTATAATATAGAAACTGCTAAAACTTTGCTTTCAGCAGTTGGTTCTCTTATTTGTTCTAAATCGTTCTCATGTTTGTCAACGTTATTATTACAAAAAACATAAATGTCGCAAATTTAAAACGGACATAATTTGCAATTTAAACAAGTTTTCAACAATTAACCAATAACGTCATTTTTGTTTTATTAAAAAAAATTGGAATTAATTAGTTCAATTCGAAAAAGAAAGAACAACGTTTAGTTAGTCTTTGTCAAATCAACTTTGACTAAGAGAACAGAACAATAATCGATCAATATGACACCTGTCAACACGTGTCGCTTATCAATATCCAAACCTTTTACGTGATGAAATTGAAATTTAACAGAAATTTAACACAAAAGATTCGAAATTTATAGTGAGAGAAAATGAATAATGAAATAACTTAATTATAAATAACGACACCTACTATTTTAGACGACATTAAGTTCTGTTTAAAATTTGAAACAATAGAATTTCAATCTAAATTCGTTGATAACTTATGGGGACATTCTAAGAAAGTTCAACTTGGAAAATTGAGTTACCATATTATTACATTATTTACAAATAAAAAACTACAATTATTTTTGTGTTTTATCCAGTTTAGATTTCTATTTGAATAACAGAAATATTTAATTGTAGAAACAGTATAATAACAGTAAGATGGCAAGTTGAATCAATTTAATCCTAATTCACCAATTACGCTCGTTTCAACGGACGATTAAAACCACGTAGCTTTGTAGATTACGCATTCAGTGTATCCTTTAGTGCGAAAGGGTGGAAATTTCAGAAGGAAACACTTGGTAATAATCCCCTTGAGAAATAGTATTTTATATGTATTTGTGATTGTATGCATCTCAACCTTATTCTCGAATAGAAAACAGCTTACAATTGATATCGATTCAAATACTCGAACTTAGGACAATATAGTTAATTATTTGCGTTAATATAAACCGAATCAACAAAGGATTTACCAAATATTTCAAAGAATTCGAATGTATATAATGGGAAAATATCTTCATTTATATTTTCTATATATGTGGCTTAAATAGTGAGAAAGGACCGTGAAATTACATGTATAATTCCATTCATATACGTACATACACAGTCTTCTATATTAAAATAGGAAGATATGAAATATGATAACAGCATTAACACATATGCTGGGCTGATCTCGACAACTTGCAAATTAAATTTTAATTAAGTTTAATTAATTAAACGGAACCACTCTTGCGTTAGCTGTTGTTAGAAATGTTGGAACTTCTCGGTTTTAATAAAGTTTAAAGCACTAGCTAATATGTGATTTTACGAGTACCGAATATTAAATAAATATCCTACTTATTGATGTAATACATATTTTTTAACAGATAAATACTACAATATCTTTACAATTACTAAAGCAACCAAGATTTTCACAATTAAATCAAAGATAAATAATGTAAACAATTTTATCGAAAGTTAATATAAACTTTAAGTTCAAAGTCAAAGGGTGAATTTTTAATGAGAAATTAATATAGAGCGGTATAAGTATTTTGTTAGTAATTTGTTTACCAAAGTTCCATGTAAAAGAACTTTTTAAACTCGAACTATAAATTTGTAAATATTCAGAATTCTAAAAAAATCAATATAAGAAGA
Source organism: Hycleus cichorii (assembly GCA_013841215.1). Lineage (NCBI taxonomy): Eukaryota > Metazoa > Arthropoda > Insecta > Coleoptera > Meloidae > Hycleus > Hycleus cichorii. Next base: position 2,020 of record JACDRQ010000278.1, on the reverse strand, counting down.
CAATCATGACTTTCAAGAAACTTTTTACATGATAAATAATATCCATGAAATTTAAACAGATATCTACCTTAATATTTTTAACCATATTTTGATTTATAGTTACAATCTGCTTTTGATAAATGATACATAGAGAAAAGACAATTTAAACGGATTGACTTGCTAAATCATCTATAACAACAAATTTAATTAAATAGAATTAGAATAAACAATTCTATGTTTTCGTTAAATTAATCAATAAAAGTTCCTCTTAGTATAATTAGATTTGCAGAAAAGACAAACAATATTATTAAACAACAAGAATAGTTGTAAATCAAAAGAACTTCGTTTTTAATTCAACACAACTAGAATTTAGAGATTTATATTTAATTCACTTCGTTTGCTTATTTAGAAAAATCAACAGTAATATAGGACAAATATAATTAAAAAAATGTTAATAAAATAAAATAAAATTTAAAAGAACTCACCAATGCGACTATCATGTAATTCTTCTTTTGACACACATCACTCAGCGTCACTGAAAAGAAACAAAGGAAAAACATTAAGAAATTATAAAGGGGATACCTTTCACTGGACCCTGAATAAATAAGTTTAGAGGACATTCAGTTCCAATATAGAAACTAATCTTAGAATATAATCACATTTAGATCTCTAAGAGAAAGCACAAATTTCCAATAGTATCCATTTGAATGACTTTTTTTGCAAAATTCGAGATTACTCGCATTAAATTTCTAAATAGTGTAACAAAAATATAACGAAGATTTATTTATTCTTTCCACAAACTATTGATTAACACTGTTAATAAAATTATAAACCCTTCCTCAACGTCTTCCATAAATAAATAAGAATCTCAGATATTGTCTTGGATAATTTATGAACTATTTTGAAACAATAAAACTTACAATAGCCATCAATAATTATAATGACTGAATTTCTATTAACGATTGTTAATCTTCTTAAGAACAGCGATTACTACTGTTTACCACAAGATGTCGAATAACAAGATTTATAGGGCTTACAATCGTAAACATTCAATTTGATTGTATACAATGTCTTTAAGTCATTTCCAATAACAAATTTACTAGTATTAATGCATTTAGTGAATTTATCAAATGAATTAGGATTAAATAGCTCAATGCTTTTTCATTCTAATCTAATCTACTACTATGTAAATTCAATGGAATTAAAAGTTTTATTATTTAA
>JACDRQ010000277.1:0-81722 GCA_013841215.1 Hycleus cichorii | reverse complement strand
GGTAATTTCGCAGTATTTTCGTTTCTGTGTGGTTTAATAGAGTTCTTCTTATATTCTCTAGATAAAGTCCAATTCTTTTGCGTTATACAGGGAGTGTTCTCGCCAGGGTCGCTCCTACTACCAAGGTTGGTTTCCAGTATAAAATCAAATCGAAAGCCGTGAGGGGGCACTAGTCGTGGTTTGCCTTCACAACGGTAGACTATCGAATTTTGACAAAACCACCCTTATTTATCATCATGTACAGAATTGTGAGTAGTTTTCTTGCTATTATTGTTGGATAAAGATGGAAAATTTCGCTAATCCTATTTTGTAGATATTCCTTGTAGCTTTCTTATCAACAGTCTATAGCCAAGGTTATAGAGGTGATCCCCAAACAGCTGCTATTTTAAACGAACAACGCTATCTGAGTGGTGATGGTAAATTCGGTGCCCAATACTCCCAAGAGGACGGTGTTGAATTTAAAGAAGAGAGCGAAGCTGATGGTACCCGCCGTGGTACTTACTCATACGTAGATCCATCCGGACAAAGACGTACAGTTAGTTATACAGCTGGTAAACACGGTTTTCAAGCAACTGGCGACGGTATCCCACAACCTTTACCGACAGTACTACCGGTAGCACCGCAACCAAACTATACCCCATTGCCGCAATATAACCCACCACAAGAGCCCCAATACCGGCCACAATACCAGCCACAATCGCAATATAGGCCACAACCTCAACCACAGTACCAGCCACAGCCGCAATATCAGCCACAACCGCAATACCAACCGCAGCCACAATACCAGCCACAGCCTCAATACCAGCCACAACCTCAGTACAGACCTCAGCCACAATACCAACCGACAACGCCAGCCCCACACCGATTCTATCCACCTGGTAAACTCTCATTGAATCGATCTCCTGACGGTTTCAGTTACTCCTTTCAAAAATCTTAGAATCTAACTTAGCAACACAATTATTAATTTAGTAATTTTTTATAATTCTCCGAGGAATGTGAGATAGTTGGAAGAAAAAATAAATCCTTATTTAAATGTTAAAATTCCGTCATTCTTACCATTTCAAATTCCTACAATAATAAACAAAGAAGAAATGAAAGTGCATTGTCCTTGATCATACTACATACTCCTGAATACAAGAAAAAACTCGATTTACATCACAAATTAAATGTTTCAAAAAAGGACACGCTTGTTGATTGTAGGAATTTGATAAGCCAATTCCCAAATCATTCAACTTAAAATGATTGTAAAACTTTTCTTTTTCTTGAAAATTCGAGATTAACCTTTACGATTGTACTTGAACCTGAAATATTGTCTATCTTAGGTGTGGCTTAATTAAAATAAAGATCGATAAAACTAGTTCATTTATTAGATTTATTTCTGAATTCCACCAGTCGAGGACGCCTATCAACCTCAAATCAAATCGAAATCGTTATATAATACCGGAATTGTTGTTTTTCCAACAATCATATTTCGAGAATATTCCTCTTCTTCAATATAATTGAAGTTGCACGTTTTTAGTGGGTGCAGATTTCCAAACAACACAGTCACGTTCTTGGCGATTTGTTACGCCTTTAGTGAAGGAAAACACCAATCCAATTCGATTGTAATTAAAGTTGATCGTAGTCTACCTTAAATGGAGTTCGTTCAACGTAATTTAAGACCCAATTCAAGGATTTGCCAAAATTTGACTCGATTACGAACAATTCTATCGGAGGTCTTTCGGGGCAAAAATGTGTCTGTCTAGATTTCCACATTTGAAATTGATTTCAATCTATTTATTTAAATATTAGCTCCTTATTTGTTAGCATAGAAGACCTTGTTGACATTTATTATAAATGCAAGTGGGTTGAATAAGAAAAATTGTATCAAAGACAATTTATAACAAAATTTGAATCGTGTATATTTGGTTGCATAACTAACATTCAAATAGAGCTATAATTAGACAATTTTTAGCGTTTTATTTGAAATGTCATTTAGTTGTCGTGTGTCATTTATTTGTTAAATAGATTTCACAGTTTTAAGTACAATTAATTAACAAAATAAACTATAATTGGACTAATTATGTGGTTAGATTGAGTGAAATTCGTAGTATTTCTCAAATACGACTAGTATAGTTGGGAAATTTCCGCCATAACCTAAGATAATTTTGAGGTTATATTGTCAACAATGGGAAATTTAGACGACTCCACTTACCTATTTCTCGAATTCAACGAAAAACTAACACCGAACATCTTCGAAAACGAATTATTTCTACGTATAGCCAACCTACATAAACCAAATCCTCTAGTACAAATCAACGATTTGGTATTTAAAGGTTAGAAAAACATAACCTAAATTCGGTTATAATCGCGGATTGTTTACAGGTAGTTACGATGAATGTGTCGGTACGAATCTGTTTTTCGAAGAAATCGAAGACCCACCGGTACGGACGAATATTTTCGAAAAAGAAACAGCAATCCGTCTAAAACATGTGCTAGCCCAAACGAAGATAATCCGTTTAAAACAGATGAAATTACCGAAAAAAGTGATCGCTGCCAAACAGAATATCGATTCGATCGATATCAATTTGAATCAGGACTATCAAGTTGTGTTGGAGAAACTCGAACAGAATTTGTTGAATATTGACGATTTGGCGAAGAAAGTAGTGGAGACAACGCAGGAGAATTTCCTACAAGAAACGGTCAATTTTGCCGACGATGAGCAAACTTCAACCGAACCCGAACGGGAAATCAACAGCTATTTGGGTCTGTTGCAGGATAAATCGCCGAATTCGGTGCTTGAGGCGAAATATGAACGGTTGAAACGGCTAGCCCGTCGGCCTGTTAGGCGCATGAAATCCGCCGAAATTATCGAAGATTGTCCGGATAAATATAAAGAAGCCTACGAATATCGCAATTTAGAAAGCAAAGTATTTCAATTAAAATTTAATTTATAGTTTTTCTAATTCTAATTTTAGGTACTCCAAAATAGTGACGCTTTTCGTACAGTAAATGGGGCAATAATCGAGAAAAACTACGCGGGAGGTATCGATCTAGATCGGTGTATTTTACAAGGTCTCCTATCACGATCCAATGATTTGTTCCGGACGCTATCAACGAACGAGTTGAATAAACTATTAACGTTGGATAATTTAGAGAATCTCTCAATACCGTTACGGTATTTAGTTTTGAAAGAATGCGTTGCAAAAATCGAGGAACTAATCGAGAATACAACACCGGAAGAACTGAAAGAAATCGATGAAAACGGACGTAACGTTCAGGATATTTGCAATATTTTCAGGCGACTTATTTCAGCTCTAGAACGATTAATGTCCGATACTGAAAACGAGAATCGCGATATTGATTTAAAAATACCCAACGTCAATTTATGCGATGAAGATTACGTTAAATATAAACGAAATTCGTCGCAAAATTTAGTCGATACGATGCAAATTTTAGATAGTTTACAAAATTCGAATTTAGTTAAGGGTGAAAATCGACAGGAAATTGTTGGGGAAGTTTCCGATTAAAATTTAATTAAACTCGTTTTCGTTTATTTAGAATCAGCGTCAAAATTACGATTCAGGAAATGGTTTCATATCTGGAGCGGTTAATTTCGCCGGTTTCGTATAAGGCTCGTCCAATAATTCTCTTGCCGTTTTCCGTTGATTACAGTCGTAAACTAACAATAACTATAAAAAAAAGACGAATTATTAAAATTTCTAATTATCGTAAATAACAACCTTAATAAATTCGTATTCTTCGTCATTATTGAATTTAATGTGTTCTTTTAAATCGATCGATTGCCATTTCGGAAATGTACATTTATATTGGGGTAGTTTCATTATACCGGGCCAAATTTCGTTGGTTGGTGTTCCTAAAATTTTGAAGATTTTGAAGATTTGGTCGATTTCCGAGTCGCCGGGGAATATCGCGCGTTTGTTGAACTGAAAAATATTTTACACATTTTAGAATTGGATTAAATTTTGTAAATTTTAGCCCAATGCTCACCATTTCGGCCATAATACAGCCCAAACTCCAAATATCAATACTGCAGGTATACAATTTCGAACCTAATAATAATTCCGGTGCCCGATACCACATCGTTACAACTTCATGTGTATAACAACGGCTCGGTATTGAGAAACATCTCGATAGACCAAAATCGGCGATTTTTATGTGTCCCTCTTTATCAATTAATAAATTTTGCGGCTTCAAATCGCGATGCAATATTCGATGGATATGTAAATAGGCTAGACCTTCCAATAATTGTTTGACATAACTCTAGAAAATCATCGAATAAATTATCACAGATATTCTGTATTAATTAAGAGAATACTCGAATCAATTCTGAATCTAATGGTGTTGTAGTTTCGTCTAAATAACGCTTCAAATCTAACTCCAAATATTCGAAAACTAAATACAATTTATTCGGTGTATACATGACGTCTTGTAATTCAACGATTGATGAGTGTCGGAGGCCTTTTAGAATCGAAATTTCGCGTATCGCCGTCGATGGTACACCTTCACAATCATTCTTACAAAACCTAAAACGTTACAATTATCAATATTTCCGATTATAACGATATATTTATAAATTAACCGTTAATACTTACAATATTTAGTTAATAATTAGTAAATATGAATAAATGCGATGGTAGTTAGCTGAAGTATAAGCTGAATCATGTGGTGCTACGATTTTTAAAAGGAATCCACGTAAAACACCTCAAGATTCAACTCAAATTCCTGCTAAATTAGTAGAAATGTTAACAAGCACACAATTTTTAGTACAATATAAACCACAATGAAGCAAATAAGCAGATTTACTGTTAATATCGATTTATCGTCAATTCTATACTCACTTTTCCAATTTGATCCGTTTTAAAGCCACACTTTTGCCAGTTACTTTATTGCGGGCCTTATAAACAATACCATAAGTACCCTCACCGGCTGTGCCTAATTTAATAAAATTATCCAAATTGTTCATCTTCATTGGTGGCCAATTTGTCGAATTATCGTTCTTTCAGGAAATTCGATTTTTTTCAGATTGTGTCCAGGTCGTGGAGGTGAAGTTTAGCGGGAAATTCACGTACATGTCCAAGGTGGCCATGTCTGTTTATTACCTGTAAACGCATGCGCATTAAATTCGGAAAAATTCAATAATCCAAAAATGATCAATAACGACAACAATTAATTCAATTAATTTACCACTAATTATTATCAATAATAATGATAATAATATACTTACAATTATCAATTTTTTTTAAATAGGAATCGGATATTTTCGGTTTTTTTTTCATTGTTCATTTGTTTGTTGTTGCTATATCCCTACTATTCACCCCACTTTCGATATTGCCACTAGATTGTTTTGGCGCGAACCAATCAACGAACAGCTCTTGTTATAACAGTGGCCACCAAAAGCTTAAATTTTGCACGATTTTCTTTAACAATACAAATATAATAACCGAATTCTATTCAACAATATAGAATTTCCATTTATCTACTATAATTAGTTGAATTAGGCTAATTTTAATGATTGGGGATAAAGAAATTGTTGGAGCCTTAGACACAATCGTAAGACGCAAGCGCCCTCTAGTCGGTTTTGTAGACAAGTATGTGTTAAGTTTCCGAAGAATCAGTGGCGCTGTGGTCGATTTTCCATTGTTAATTTGTAGATTTTCCCAATTAATTAATTAATTAATTGAATAATTGATAATTATTAATGTTATCGGAATTATTGAGACGCTAATAATGAGGTAATGATAGAGTTTCATTGATTATTTGCGTTCAAACAATTGAACAAAATCGCTATCATTATGGCGTCATTGTTTAATTGATTCAATTTTTTTGTATTGTTTTTTTAATTGTTAATTGTTTACAATTAGAGAGATGGCCACCGAACAATTCTCATTATGTTGGGACAATTTCCATAAAAATATGAGTTCCGGTATGAGTTCATTGTTGGAACATGAAGATTTCGTTGATGTAACTCTGGCAATCGATGGGCGATATTTAAAGGCCCATAAGATGGTCTTATCAGTTTGTAGTCCGTATTTCCGGGAATTATTTCGGACGAATCCGTGCCAACATCCGATTGTATTTATGAAAGATGTCTCCTATACGGCAATGTACGATTTATTGCAATTTATGTATCAAGGTGAAGTACAAATTAGTCAAGAGGATTTAACGACGTTCATTAAAACGGCGGAAGCGTTGCAAATTAAAGGACTCACCGATGGTGGTAATGTAAGCAACTTTCACAACATATTCGAGGCTTATTTAGAAATATTCGCCTAAATTATCGGTGATTTTTGGTAGTTCTTCCAATTCCTATTGGAAAGCTGAGGTTTCAGTTGAAGTTTCAATTTTAGAACTGTAGATTTGTTCAAATTTCCAAATTTTATTGAAAGTTATCAGTTTAGATTCGATTTTCGAATTATACTCCCAAAATTTGGCTCATTTACGGCTTTCAAATCTTCTAAATTGGTTGGCAAGTGTTTTAATTGATGATTTATATGTTTATTTATGGTTAAATGTATTTAGCGAACTAACAAAGTTTTAGATCGTTGGAAATGTAAACCTTTAGTTAGTTTAAATTTAATATTTAGTAATGGTAGGTACCAGTAGAAATTTGAAAATTTCCATCAAATTTGACAATTTACGTACTAAAAATGCAAATTGGCAGCTAAAATTAGTAATTTTCGCTTAAAATTGAAGTAATTTCCGATTGTAAACCTCTCAACTCCATATTTGCTATTGAATGAGAGCCTGACTTGTGCAAATTACCTGCAAAGATTGGAATTTCTAGCAGATTGAGCAAATTTTGTAATTCTACCGGTACAAAATTGGCAATTGAAGGCCGTAAAAATGCTATTTTGCACTCAAAATACGTAATTTTTATCAAAAATTGAAGTAATTTCCGATTTTAAACCACGAAAGTCCACATTTGCCATTGAATAAGTGCCTGATTAGTGCAAATTTAACTGCAAAAATTGGAAATTCCATCAAAAATAGGCCCAATCGCTTATTTTGACAATTTTTTTAATAGAAATGCAAAAATGTCGACTTATACGCGGTGTCTCTTGCTGAATTCGTGAAATTGCCGGCAATTTCCAGCAGAATGAGCAAATTTTGTGATTCTACCGGTACAAAATTGGCAATTGAAGACCGTAAAAATGCTATTTTGCACCTAAAATACGTAATTTTAACACAAAGTTGATTGTAAACCATTAAACTCCAAATTTGGCATGAATGAAGAGCAAATTACCGCGAAATCTTCATTAAAAATTTGGTAAAACATACTAAATCGCTTTATTTTGACGAAGAAGCACCTTTTAATTAATTGAAATGCCAAAATGCCAACTTTAGGGGGTTTCATATGCTGAGTTTGTAAAAATTGCATCCAATTTGTAGAAAAATGAGCAAATTTCGCAGTTCTACTTCTACAAAATGGAAAATTTCAATTCAATTTGACGATTCAAATTCGCCAAAATGTAAATTTTCTAGCTAAATTATGTAATTTTCGTTTAGAATTAGCGTAATTTTGGTTAATTTTGGACAGTTTCTAAATAGGCCTTTATAATTTCCATTGTTTTAATACTGAAATATTCAATTTTGTAGAGTTCTGCAGACAGCGACCAAGACGATATAAACGAAATGCCTGAAGTCGAACTGAAAAAATCGAAGAAACCTGCTGGATCAACAGTAACAACACCACCTGCTAAACGACAACGGATTAATAACAACAAAACATCACAACAACAACAACAGGAACGACAAAAAGACGAAGAAATTTCAATAAATCCATTAAAGACTGAATCTAGTATTGTAACTGATAATATTATTGATAATAGTACAACAACAACACAAAATAAAAGCGAAATAGTGCAATTTAGATTAGAACCATACGGTCCAGATCAATCGATAACAATAAACGATGATAATGATGAAACATTTAATGATGACACTTTAGATGAGAAAAATGGAGATGATGATGTTACCGATGATTATCCAATTTTAGAAGGTGGTGATGATGAACCGAAAGCCGGTACTAGTGATGAGATGCCTGGAGAAGGTCAAGGTATGTATCCATTTATTTCATTATTTTTTTTGAGAATTTAATGATAAAAATACAATTTAATAAATTTGCGATTATACGACATCGTAGGATATTAATTTATGTAACTATCGGTTTTTTAAATTGATAATTATGAATATTACAATTGTAAATATTCATTTTTATTGCTGCGTTATCAGTTTTTGTGTAATTTTGTGTTATGTGAAAAGTGTCTTATTTAACGGATATTTTTCTAGTTAATTTAAACTATAAGTGAAGTGATTAAATCAAAGTTTATTCTAATGGTAGGTTAATTCTGATTATTGATTTCTCTTATTTACCTACAATGGCGTAAAATCGTGAATTTTTTCGATTATTACAACAAAAACGAACTGAAAAAAGATTTGTATTTCGTTTTGTAAAGGTGAATCAGTGTATTGTGGCGACAAACCTAGAACAACACGAACTGGTATACATGTTGATGGTTTTATTTATCACCATAATAGGATTAAAAAGACGTGTAATATGAGGTAAGTGCGGTAACAGAATCTAATTGAAAACGGATTTTATCTATGATCTATATTACACTATTCCTGCGCTATTTCTTATACGAAAATTGGCTAAAAATTGAGTTTTAAAGGCAAATCCCCGTAGATAAAATTCATTACTACCACGTTATTCAGCTTGAAATATAAGTTCTTATTATTATTTGACCGGTAATTCGAGAAATATTGCGAAATTTGAACATTGTAGCTCATCGAAAAGTTGCAATTTAATCCTGGATTACAAAAGAGACGTTTCGGCCAATGTCCCATGGAACTACGGGGTTCAAATTTTGCTCAAATGATCTAGTTCGAGCTGAATAATGTGACTAATTGAAGTGCAGTTAAAACAATTTAGAACTATCAATACAGATATTTGATTTGTTCGGAATATAAAAGATTATCGTGTAAAGCAAGAGCCCAAATACCAATAGATGGTGATGTTAATGATATAATTATAACAAAACACCATAATCATCCACCAATGAATCGTTATGGTAATATTAAAGATGAATTTATTAGAGAAATTAAGAGTTTTATCGAACATAATCCGAATGTTCCAATTAAAGACGTCTATCATTGTGTATCAATATTGTAAGTATAAATAGTTTAAATAACGATTTTATTTATTAAATAAACATTATAGACATCCTGATGGGGCAGAAATTTGTCCATTTACTAAAATCTACCCCTCGATGCGTAGATGGCGTTTAAATTTCATCAATAAATAAATAAATTTAGAAACAATACAATTCGAGATTATTTCATTTGAACCTATCCTTGATGTTTGTTATTGGAATTTTTCGATAATTTTCTATTGTTTTATTATCAGATATCAATGGAGAATTACCAAAAAGACGATTAAATCGTATGCGATTTATTGTCGATGGTTTTGTGTATTATAACAATGTGGTAGCTGGTACACCACCATTACGGTAAATATAAACGATTTTAAAATTAGAATTAATCATAGAAAACAACAAATAATTAGTTATTTAGGTTGTGCTGATTATAAAAGGGCTGGTTGTCGTGGCCGGGCTACCCTACCAGTTGGTGGTAGTTTGGATCTATTGAAAATGACCCAACCACATAATCATCCACCTGATGTTAATGCTGAAGAGAAAGATGCATTTATTCAACGTTTAAAACAAGCTGTACGTTCGTTAGAAAATGTACCAGTAAAGAAAGTTTATGAAACTGTAGCTGAGGAGTATGTCGTTGATTATCAATATAATTTAATCTTAATTGTTGGTTTTAGTTATCCGAGAGCTGCAGAAGAGTTATCGTTCAGATCTCTCAGTTCGTCTCTCCGCCGATGGCGGAAAGATTCCTGTTTATAATTGGTTGTAATTTATTTGATAATAAAGTAACGATTTTATCAAAATTTCGATTTAATTCAAAATTATTTCGCTCAATTTGTCGATTTTAAATGGTTCTAATTGAGGTAAGCTTCAATCGAATTGAGCGAAATCGAACCGTCTCATTTATTCTACATTAAAATTGATAATTTGTTCGAATTGATTAATAACGAATTTTCTTTAATTCCAGAAGCAAAACCGCGTCGCAAGAAGAATATGCCGCGTTATATAGTCGATGGTTTCGTTTTCCATGTAAATATAACCAAAGGCGAACCGCCAATGATGTATTTACGTTGTTTGGAATATAAACGTTTAGGTTGTCATGCACGCGCCGTAATCCCCTATGATGGTTCAATCGGCGATATAAAAATCAGTAAACCGCACAACCATCCGCCGGATTTCGCCGCTGAAGAGAAGATCGTTTTTATGCGAGAATTAGAGGAGGTTATGCGCGGTTCACCGAGTGTCTCCCCGAAAACTGTCTACACAACATTGAGTGAAATGTAGTCGGGTTTCTAGTTCGGAATTATTATTAAATTTGGCTATTTTAGGTACCCTAATGCTGCCAGAGAGACGCCGTACGATATGGTTAAACATAAATTGAACCGTTGGCGGCGACAATCTGATAATAAAATACTTAAAATCGAAGAGATTTAATTTAATTCCCTTAACAAATCAATAAAGCCGTTGTCAATTGTATTATTGTTTCTTTTATCGACAATTATCTTTAATTTTTGTGTATTGTTGGATTAATTGTTGTTTTTTTCTAGAGGCGTTTGGTTTCGTCTATAAAAAGAGCCGAGTCTATTTGATCAATAAAAACCACATCTACCGATTTGTTCAAATTGTTAATGGCAAGAAATTATGGAAATGTTATCGGGAAACTTGCACGGCTAAATGTTTAACAAAACCAGGCCGGATTATCTTGAGAATGGGCATACATGATCATCCCCTACCGAGGAGTTTAATTTGCTATTATACAACCAAAAATTTGGTTAAAAACGAGGAAATCGAGCGATTTTTCAAGCGATTGAAACCGTTTTAAACCCGAATGGTGTTGGATTAAATTTGCCCCTTAACACCTATCAATGTTATATTTTTAATAAACTATAATCTAGTTTTATTTCAATTTTATTGCGGAAAATATCCCAAATCACGCTTTTTACCGTTGCTTTATAGTGGAATTTTCAGGTATCGCGCATTACGTGTATGGTCCCAGGGGCACGTTGCGTTTAATCCACGACGGTCAGGTGTATTTCTGCGATAAAACACGAGGCATTAAACGTTTCTGGGGCTGTTCGCAACACCGCAAATTGGGCTGTAAAGCCCGCCTGATAACGAATGGAAATGTGTTCTTCTACCGTAACGACTGTCACAATCATAACCGAACTTTTAATTGTACAAATTCGAATTAAAATCGATTAGAATCAAATTAGTTTCTTATTGAAAATATTTCTACCTGTCTTTAAATTGTTGTAAATTTGATTGTGTTAATTGAATATAATTTGTAGGATTAATATTTTTTACGAGAGGCTCTAAAAATCCTGGTCTAATATTGGATGATTATAAATTTCTATTGCACCGGAAATTCCAAGATGCTACCAGATGGAGGTGTGCTATGTGCAATAAAACGAAATGTAAAGCAGCTGTTAAAACGTCCGGTCGGATGGTTTATCTAATTAACGATCACAATCACCACCGATTACGGATTGATAATCAGAATTTATTCGGACAGAACGTCACCATAATCCGCGTCAATAAGAAGAAACGCTTCTAAATTCGTACTTATTGTTATAATTTTTTTTCAAATAAAATACTCGTTAGTTGCACTGGATTCTTACTGTGATAAATTCGTGCAATATTTTTATCAATAAATTTAATTTCTTTTATTGTTGTCAAAATTCGATAATTGAATGATTCTTAATCCCGGTCGTTTTGTAGGAGTGATCTATTTTACGAAATGCTCGAAACATCCCGGCATAATTCTGGATAATCACAAATATTTAGTGCACACGCAAAGTCAAGATTCGACTATATGGAGATGTGCACGGCGTTGTAGAACGAAATGTAAAGCTGCGATTAAAACATCGGGACGTACGGTACAAGTTTACGGCCGACATAATCACGAACAAACTGTAATTGATAGAGAATTAAAATTTGGACAGAATATTATTCTAATTCGCAAAGAAAACTATTACAATTAACTGTGATCTAATCGATGTTAATACAAACGAATTGACTGTATTTTTCTGATCTGAATTCAATAAAGACGTACGTTTTGTTAGTGTTGTATAATTTTAAGTAATTTTCGGTTGTACGAGGCGTGATTGATATTCGAATTTGAGCACCACTCGGATTTCTGTGATAACTCCGGAATTCATTCTAATTATAGAAAATCTACTAGTGTTCATACCAATTACCACTATTTTAAGAGTGATTTGAAACTGAATTTATAAAAGCGTTCAATTGGATCATTTTAGCAAAATTTGAACCTTGTAGTTTTTTTGTTTTCGTTTTTATCTGTTCCCTTCCGGGATAAATGCAATTCTAGGAAATGTTTGAAGCATCCTCGAGACATTCTGTGTAACTCGATTTTGAGTCAGAAAGGGGCGTCTTTTGACAATGAGCTACGAGGCCCAAATTTCGCTAAAATGATAAATCCGTGAAATATTCGAATAGGAGCTGGCATACAAATTTTACATTGTTCGTCAGCCTTAACGCTTAAAATTTGCAGTTATTTTGAAGATCCATCAAATTTTTTGTTGCAATAAATGAAACAGAGACTGGAGAACAATCCAAAGAATGGAAATATTCGGGAAAGTTTCGTGCTCAAAAGTCGACAGGAAAATTCTTAGAACAAGGTGTCATAGTGAGTTTCTAATTAAATTGTGCGACCAAATTATGGGAAAACGTGCCGGAAAACTTGCTGTTCACAAATCGGTCATTGCACAGCAAAAGCTTGAATTGATGGAACACCCGCGGAAAATCACCAGTCACCGACGATTTGTGAAAATTGCCGATGTTTATTGGAAAATTTCTGTTATTTTCCAACGGTTTTAAATGATTGGAACGGAAATTGAAAGGCGCATCCGATGGTGTTTTCTATTTTTCGAAACTCGGGTGCAACTGTGCAGTTTTCTTGTCGCTTTTCCACCGATGCGAACAAATTTTTCTCAAAAAGGACAATTTTATTGCACAATTCCATTGAATTTCTACAATTGAAATTACGGGAACTTTCAAATATAAAAAATTATAATAATTCCGGAAAATGCTCTAATTTTTCTTTCCATAACCCGAAATTGCACCCGAATTCGCAAAAATGAAACATAATTGGAAAGCTTTCTCAAATTCCGTTCTAATCATTTCAACCGGTCGGAAAATACGTGAGAAATTTTCGAACAAACCAATTTTCACGCACCTTATCGACGACCGGTGATGACTCTTAAACGCTTACAATTGATAAGTCGTCAAAGAGAATTGCTTTAAAATTTGCCAATTTATAGTTCAAATATTTACCAATCCCGCCTCGTATTTCGGCTGGAATTGCGCTGAACTTTTAACAATTAAACATTTCCGATTAAAACTTTAATAATTTACGTTTATTTTCAGTTCTTGTGACGTACATTAAAGGCTGCCGACAAATCCCCCATTTAATTATCAACAATTACAAATACATGAAACACCGTTGTTCGCAAACTGTTTCGTATTGGAAATGTTGCATGTACGATCGTGGATTTTGTAAAGCCCGTTGTTTGATAAATGTCGATCAAACGATCAAACTGACCGGCACTCATACTTGCCGGCCGATTGAAAATTTAGAAAACTATTCGATAATCACACAAGAATATTATTACAATAAAACAACTTAAAACCGATTGTATACAATAGAAATAAAAACATTTTAATATTAATATTTGTTATTATTGAATCGAGCATAATTACCGCGAATTTCTTGTATAATTTACTGATATTTGCCATTTTTAGGTGATGTTCAATTCGCATTTACACGGACACGGAAAATCAAGATGATTCTAGATCGTTATACGTTCCTAATTAATAATAAAAGTCGACGGAAAATCTTTTGGGTGTGCACCTATTATTCTAAAACGAAATGTAACGCACGTTGCGTCACCGATATTAGGGGGAATTTAAGGAAACAACCACTCATACACAACCATCCGCCGCCCGAAATCACCGAAACTATCATCAAAAAATCCATCATCAATTTCGCCTAAACAAACAACAAAATTGTAGATAATTTTTAATAAATATAAACGGCAATTCCAACTAGAAATACAATCCACAGTTGGCTTCGATACAGGTGTCGTAGCTTATTTCAGACAATTGTAATCTATTGCCAATATGTTTTTATTTAGAATTGCCGCATCAGTATATTCGATTATTTATTGATACTACTATAATATTCCTCTTCTAGATCGTACAAATCGGCGGCCATATCGTCACGTAACGACATCAATTTCTGATCGCACTCCGCCTGTTTTGTCCTGGAAATCGATCGAATTAACCCAAATCGTACGAATTAAAACCACAACTACCTGAACAATTTCGAATTTTGCGTGATAGCCTCGTTCACCGACGGGAAATCGTTCAATATCAAATACTGTTTGATGTCCGATACCAATTTCATTAAAGATTCACCAGCCCGGACGATATTCGCGGCACGTACGTGCATCTCGTACGTATCCTGTTCGCATTGGGTCATCCGGCTTAATTGGGTATCGTGCTCGCCTTTTGCCAATTTAACAATTTCTAGACAAATTCGATTAGAATTTGGGGGGCAATTGGCGGAACTAACCTTCAAAATTTTCCAACATACTCTTGACGTCGTCCTTCAACCGGGTCCGGTACGACTTCAATAGCGCCTCTTTACTCTGCGGCAGGCTCCGGGGCGCCGACATTCTTTAATTACAAAATAATTAACAAAAATAAATAATTGTAAATATTTAGGTTATGGTTGTTCAATTTTTAGGTTAGGTTGCAATAGCGCATGCGCCGAATTGCCGACCCGTTCGGAAATTGGCGCGAATATTTGAAAATAATAATCGATACTTCACGGTAATTAAAACAAAACCCTTTACTCGTTTAACAAAAATTGAACATTTGATCTAGAATTCAACTTGAGTACGAAATTAATCGAGTTGTTAGGTAATGGGTTTTATTACGCTTCAAATTGGAGATTTCGCTGTTAATTAATGGAATTTTAATAAATTAAAGACAGAGATCATTAAATATTGAGCATCACATCAGGATTATTATTTATTGATTGCTATTGTTATAACGCAAATTATAGCGTTCTAATTCATATTTTATAACTCGAATTATCGATAGTAGATGACACTAGAATTGCTATAAATTATTACCACTTTTATTACTTTATGTAATCCTGATACTGGATAATAATTTTCAACACCTATTAATACAGTTTATTATTATTATCGCAATATATTTGAACGACAATTTTATTGTTATCAATTATTAGATTATCAGCGATTCTACTATAAATCGCTTGATATTATTAACAATCGTAGGAATCTAGTTCTAATTATTTTTTGATAAAATCGTGATGTTATAATTTTTAATTGATAACATTAAAAATAATAAGGCGCAATCAATCAGGTTTACAGTACTGAAATTTAATAGATTTGTGCTTAATTTGGTGTATATTACGCTTAATTATTGTAGTATTTTATCAATTTTTTATGGCTGTTTAATTAGCGCTATGTATTAAATTCACCCGGCGCATCCACCATTTTTACACCAAATCCCAGTTTATTTTCAAAATTCGATTTTTCGCTCATTTTCCAACAAAAATTCAAATTTTTAGGCCTATTCGATGGAGAATTTGCAGCCGCACAATAGGAATTTGATAATTTTGGAAAATGTCGAGGAAATTTCGCGTTATAGATGAAAATCTAGCATGTTTTTAAAATTTTCCCCCATAATTGTAGTTTTATTTGAATTGATGGCAAACCGGAAAAACTCTCCAAATATGTAGGAAATTTTCCAATTGGCTCGGTAGTTTTCCGGAAAATTGAGAAAATGGATTTTCATTAAAATAATTAACGAAATTATTCGATTCCTAGTCCTGTCGTTTAATAGAAATTATTACCGAACATTGGACAATTTTAAAATTGTAGTCTCGATCGATAACGAAATATCACCGGTTGTTTATTGATAATAAAATTTTGATTAAAACAGTACGCTAGGTATCTTTTTATGTTGATGCAAGAATTTTATTATCGTTGTAATTTGGTTGATTTAGAAGTGTAATAATGTGCGGCAAACCATAAAGTTATCGTTATATTTTTTAATTTTCTACTAATAACGATTTAATAGGTTTATTTTCGAACTGGCGTGTTAACCTTTCGTCGATTACAAGGCAATTGAGGTATAGTTGTTGAATTGTCGACTTCTCCCTTGGGATTTCTGACAAATCGATTGGATGTTTTGATGTTGTCTGCCATTTACTCAACTTTGCCACTTTCACTGATTCTACCTTGGGTCAGTATTGGAAATTGCTTGATTTGTTTCGGTTCAATTCGATTTATCGAGAATAAATAAGAAGAAATGTAAATTGTTGGATAGAGTTGGAGTATTGTGGGGTTTTTGTTGATTAGCCGAATAACGAAAATTTTAATGATGGTCGGGTTTCGTTGTGTTTACTGATGTTCCATAATTATCCCAAGTTCGAGTTGTTTGGAAAAACAGAAATTCGTTAGCATTTTTGATTGCTAATTAGATCTGAATCTATTTAGCATATTGTTGTTTAGTTTATTCGGTTATTTGAATTTTACGTTACAAATAAAAATTGGTCTAGTGTAGGGTATCTTTTTAATCAAAGTCAGCAGTATTATTAATGGCAGGTAATGGAGTGGTTGAGCTAGGGAGTACGGAAGGTCTTGAAGAATAATGATTCGCCAAGGATAAGATGGCAAGTGATTTTTCATTAGCTGTCAAATGTTGCGTAATAATCAATTCACACGAGGGAGAAAAAATAAAAAATCAATATCTGATCTTCCGCGTTTTCTACATTTCCACCCCCGATACTATCGTATAATATATAAGGGGTTGGATTTTTGATAAACAATAAGTTGGTGTGCGTCGTGACGACGACGACGTCGGTCGTCTAGGCACCCCTGGCAGCAGCTTAGACGGCAGCGTTTTTGACGGCGCGCATACACTGTAGGGGAAATCGGGACTTCATTGTTGCCATTTCCGCGGGCTGGAAAACAAGTTTCCCCTAAAAGCTCGCCGTTCGCCAGTTCGTACAGGTGAAATAGTGGGAAAGTGATCAATATATACAGTGTGTTAGACTTGCTATTTTAGTCTGTGATAGAAATTCAGACGTTATTGTTGTTACAGCTCCTACAATTCTCTACAATTTGGACGATACGTTCTCTTTATGTGGACATGATAAAACTAGAATTTTCTATTTTAAACTACTCCTAATCTAGACGAATATGTACACAATTAATAATAATTTAAACGTATTATTATCGATAGTGTAAGTGGTAATTTTGATGAATTAATCAGTGATTTTTCTAACGAAATTATGTGCCACATTGCCGGGGAGGTGTGCCTGTTTCAACCGGTCAAAATTACACAAATTCAGTGACGATTCTATTCCGGTTTCATTTCTAATTCTCTTTCACCTTCATCTAACACGAATGACATGAATATATGCGGCCACAATAAACATTTTCAATTAATTTACTTGTTCTACGACTGGAATTTATTTAAAATATGAAATAATGGTAAGTTAATTATTTATAAAATTAATTAAACTAATTAACATTAATGGAAAATACACACACACACACGATTTTGTGTGTTGCAATTAAACGCTAATTTAAACGAAATATTTCGATTATAAAACTAATAAACAGCTAGACTACCGAAGGCACAACAGTATGGATCGATTCTAGTTGTCGTTAATTAGATGTTCGTTTAAAATACAAAATTGTAAATCCAAAAATCGATCCGATACGAATCGATTGTTTCAATAATTCACAATAGAATTTCTAACAATTTTAATTTATTACAACCATTGTTGGGTGTCGTTTCCGTTTTATTTTCTTTTATATTTAAAACAGCGTACACAATTAATGTTGACACGTTATTCTATCGGGGATTTTCCGCTATTGTTGCACTGGGGAAAAACTAGAAAAGATCAAAGACGACGGTTTAATAAACGATAGTCGGAAGTTTCAGATAAGGCAGTATAGAACGAAAAGATATTACAAAAATTCGGGTTTTTCTAAAATTAATTCACATAATTTACGAGTTATTCCCGTTTAGTTTCAGTGTTATTCTAACATTACATGTCTAAATGTTTAAATTAAAATTTCACCAACAAACCCGCACAAAAATAATTTAATTGTAAGTTTTCATGATAGAATTGTTAACTGGCGGTTCTTCGGGGCGATATCTGTTGATTTAGCTATTGTATAGCCAAGAATACCTGTACGGTTCGCTTATAATCTTGTTCGTTTTCTTTAACGGCCGAAATGTCGGATTTTCTACGTTTTATTCGAAACGAATCGATTTCGTTACCAATCTGAATTGTAATTGATAATTATAACAACCAATTTGAGGTTGTTGTATTGACGTGAAAAGCCTAGTTTATTAATAAAATAATCAACAAGTCCTAATTTTCAAGTATGCCGATTAAATTGTGAATCGATCGGTTATTTCGTATGAAATACGGCAATAGAATCGGCACGAACATATTGTTGGAAGCTCGTTACAACCACAATCTTTAATTTATAAATTCTTCCAATATATGATCTTTGACTATAATAAGGGAGCTTGTCTTAAGTTGTAGAACTTTTCAACACTATGATAATTATAGAACTAGGTCACGGAAACTTGTAATTATTGTAATAAGTGAGGCAAATTTATAAGGAAATTGATTGAATCAACTGTAACGATGTCTCTATACACGTGGGTTCATTTAAATTGGCGATAAATTTATTTTATTGTTAATTTAAAATTGGTGCAATACTAATATAGGCACGTTTTCTGTTCTGTTTTTCGAGTCGATATTTCAACCGTTAATCTGTCCGAGAACTTGGTGAAGTTTAATTAAAAAGTCGACGAATAATATTGCCATTGCGGTTTGTTTTACATTTAATTCGGTAATTGTGAAAATTGAGATAATACCGAGCTCTGTTTCTGCACCTCTTCAAGCGGAAGTGTAACGGAAATTACTGATGTTAAAACGATACAAATCTACTGAAATTTGAAGATTCAAAGTACATTTTTAATAATTGTTTGATGAAAAATTGGAATAAGTATAATAGCATTAGAAAGGGCATTTCACAGGGTATTTACAAGCGTTTTTGTTTTGACGAACTCCAAATGAATTTTGAGTTACAGAGGAAAATTTTGGGGCACAATTTTCTCAAATTTTCCCATGTGACTTAGCGAATCTTATCGAGACTTCAATGATTTTCCCACAATCTATGATTAACTAAACGAGTTTCTCAAATTTTCAAGAAATTTCCCTATAGAGTTGTTAGTTTTGTGAAAAATTGGCAATAATTGGGCCCACATTGCATCTTTGTTCGGTGCCTGAAAAATTGCAATTTTTAATAATCGACATCTCCCTTGTTTGAAGAGATATGGTAACGGATTCAGCAGCAATAGAAAGGGCATTTTAAGGACCACCTATGGGTGTTCTTGTTTTGGAAAATTCCGGTTGAATTCTGAGTTATAGGGGTAAATCTTGGAACGCCTGTTTTTTCAATGAGATTTCATATTTTCCCCTCCAAATTAGCAAATATAGTCGATTTTTCAATAATTTTGTCACAGTATAAAGCCAATAGGAAGAGATTTTCAGATATTCAAGAAATTCTTCAATAGATTTGTCAGTTTTCCGGAAAATTCCCAGAAACTGAAGGCCTATACAATTTTTTTTCAACATGATCATGTTTAATAATAGATATCTCCCTTGTTTGATGAGCTACTGTAATAAATTTGGCAGCAATAGAAAGAGCATTTTAAGGAATACTCATGGCGGTTTTTGTTTTGAAAAAATACAATTGAACTGTGAGTTACAGCGGAAAATCTTGGAACCAGTGTTTTCCAATTTCCTTATTTTTTCGCAAAGTTAACAAACATCTACGACTTACCAAAATTTAACAAACATTAGCGATTTTTTCATGATTTCCTTACAATTTATAATCAACTCAAAGCTATTTCCAAGAAATTTTCCAATAGGTTTGTTAGTTTGGCGGAAAATTGATAAAAATTAGGACCACTGAATCCTGAATTACAACGCACAATTTTGGAGCATGTTTTTCCCTATTTTCCTGTAGAATTCAGCCAATATCACCGTTTTTTCTGCGATTTCCTCACATTATATAGCAAATGAAAAGCGTTTTTAAAATTCATAAGAATTTTCCCGGTGAGTTTGCTAGTTTTCCGGAAAATTGACGGCAACTTTGTAGTTTTTGTACCTGCGTTTTCGTTAAAATAAATTTAAAAAATCTACTCCCGATTCGGTTTCTGTCAAAGTATTTCCGTAATATTTCTAATTAATATTGAAATAACTCGGCGCATCCACCATTTCCACCTACACTTTGTTGTGTTTTTTATCTAATACTCGAACTATTTCAATAAATTCCTAACAGGTATACGAACTGCCTTTTTTTGATCCAATCTATTACCGAACATTTCATTGTTTGGAAATAACAAATTGCTATGAAATTTTGTAAATAACTTAAAATTACAAGTGAAAACACGTGAAATTCTCGTTGTATTCGATCAAAAGAATTGTACAATTGTAAAAATATCGAAATATTTTCAATGATTTGCTAATGCGAACGAAGGACGTTTAAAGGGCTTGAATAAATTTCCAACTTTGTGTATATAGGGGTAGAACTGCAAATGAAGGTTTAATTGAAAGGTGTGTTCCATAATTCAACCCTAAAATTGTACTTTCAAACAGTTGTTTAACATCTAATTACAAATATGAAAACTTCCACTACAATTAACGTCAGCGTTCTATTTTTTTTTATGGTTTACAATGTGTAAACGTAATTTGAAATTTTATTAATTCTATTAAACAAATATTTGCTTAAAGTTGATTTTAATTTGTTGTTTTTGTTTACAAAATAATCAAAATCTTGTATTTTATGCTGGTGCAGTTTGTTTACACGTAAGTTAATCTAAAATTTTGCCTAAGAAGTTGGTTAAATGTGGCGATTAATATGGTGAACGCACGAGGAATTATTTAGCGAGTTCTTAGGGGATTATTTTACTAAACTGATAACACAAAATTTATAAACGAACCGTTTCCATAATTCGATCAGTGTGAAGTATCGGCAAATACTGAACGGGCGATACTTCACATGTAGATTTGATACAAAATCTAAAATTGTATCGGCGAATTTATCGAATTTCATAACAATTCATATCGGTTTCATTTAAGCAAATAATTCCCTAACTATGATGGCACTCAAAAAGCGCTAAACCCAATAATGAAACTATTCAATTAATTCGGTGCGACATTTGGCGGATGCGCCGGGAAAATTTGTATATAAAACAACATTTTCACCAATATTTTGACGCCAAATTTGACAATTTTCGTGTAAATGCAGCCTGAAAATCCAAAATTCTATGAATTTAGTGCAGAATTTTGCATGAAAGAGTCGCCTTTTCGATATTTTAACGGTCTGATGACAATTTTACGAACTACGGTTGATTTGCAAGTGGTATTCTTTAAATTTTTGCTGATTCGTTACCATAACAACACTGGCGACTGTTTTATTCTTGCCTCTACAATTTAATATACGATAGAATTGAGGTAGAAGATCTGTTTGAAGAAATTGTCGATTTTCAACGTTGTCATGGTAACAGATGTCTTAAAAAGTAGAGAATACGACCGATTTCCCGAAAATCCAAAATTCTATGAATTTGGATAAAATTAACCCCGAAGAACTCTTATTTTCGTAGATATTTCGATATTGCGATGGTCTGTATTTGACTTGAAAGTTTTGTTTAAATACGGCCTGAAAATCCAAAACTCTATGAGTTTAGCGTGAAATTTAGACGAAGTTGGGCACGAAATGAACTTCTTTCGTCGACATTTTGACGGTAAACTTGACAATTTTGCGAAACTTTACTCTTGACGGTCGCTATTCGACTTGAAAGTTTTGTGTAAATACAGCCTGAAAACGAGTTATTTTCAGCAGAGATAATCTGGATTTATTTATTTGCTTTTTATTAAAAAGGGATATTCTCTGTAAGATTCGTTAAAATTTCGGTTATTAGCGCATCCGCCAATTTTCATAAATAAATTTACGAATAATTCCATAAGTTTTAAAGTAATTGAAGTGTGTGCACTTTTACTTAAAATAGAAGACATAATTCGTTCGTATTTTAACTTTAGGTCTAAAATTCGAAAATTTAGTGTTAATCATTCTTTTGTGAGCATTGTAACCGTCATTTCAACTGACGCACGGTTATCTATTCAACGTTGAACTGTCACGTGTATCTGACACCTTTTTTATGAGCCAAATAAGTGATGTTCCAGTTTAAAAGTCTCCATATAGAGACGCCGAACAGCAGCTATTTTAATACAATTTCTTTGACAATCCGTTGAAAATAGAACGAAGTCTAAATGCCTTTGCTTCTATCAAAAAGACTGGCTTGCTTTGTTGTTGATTAGGTGTCTATTTAAAAAAGGATTCGAGGGAATATTTTAGTCGGCATTTTTTGCCTTCTACGGTCGAGTTGAGTGCTTTTGACGCATCCAAATTAACTTCCATTATATTTCCTGGAATAATGAACAGCTTTTAATAAAGTCCACATAGTTAGAATATTTACATTTGAATTTTAGTGGAGTGTAGTTGAATTCCGTTGTGCGTCCATTTGGAAATTTACACAATTGTAAATTCTGGCTGGTATCAAAAGTATTTTTTACGGTTCTTATCAAGGAATACGTTTCGAAATCTTAAATGACAATGCCCTTGTCGTGTCTATAGCCTTTTGAATCCCCAGACGCTCTCGTGCTGTGGTTAATATTCTATATATAGTATGGTGCTCTTGGGTCAAAACTAGGGGCTTTTATTGAACAAAACCACATACATTTCAGTCACGCCTATCTCCATATTCTCTATGTATATCTACGTTCATTTATTGTAAGCTTCCCACAACAGATTATTATGAATATTAATTCGTCTAACTATAAATTTAAACTAGTGTTGAATTATTGTTTACACCACATTAAACATATATGGATTCATGCATAGTCGCCTTTAAAACACAATTAATTATTCGATTAATAACCGAACCAATCCACCAATTGATCTAAAATTCTATTATTTCAACAATTCCTTAAACTATCCCAGATTAATTCATTTGAATTTCCATTTAATCTGTAACAATTTGCTATGAAACAACAAAAATCGTTTGGAAGTGATACAATACAGACTGAGTCAACAGGATAGTCTACTGATGCATATTTAAAGTACTGTAAAATTGATAACACGGCCGTTTTGGCCCCGGTGGAGATCCAAAAACTCCAAGTAATATTTGATTGACAATTTCTCGCTTGATTTCCAGCAGATTGTAATGACCGAAATGGAACTAGAAAGATTTCACGATACAATATTCCACGGTTACTCTTTTTAATGCTAATCTATTTAGCGTCTCAATTTTTGTTAATTTCCCGGAACACTAACAAGCCGATTGGGAAATTTCTTGGAGATTTGAAAAGCGCGTTCCATTTTCTATTTATTTTGATCAAATATTTCGTAAATTGCTAAGATTGGCTAAATTATCAGCGAAAATCTACACAAATATAGAAAAAAATCAAGCTCCTCAATTTTCGTCTACAAATTTAACTTCAGGAGAAATTTTTCCAGGCGAAAAACTTCCTATAATGCTCCCTGAAATGCTCTTTCTAATGCTGTCTTATTCAGCGCAATGTCTACAAAAATAGGCGAGTTATCCATTAATAAGTATTGGCATGAAATCGAAAAAAGGTGTAATAGAGCCCTTCAATTTTTGGCAGAGTCCCGGAAAACTAACCAACCAATTGGAAAATTTCTTGTTGATTTGGAAAATGCATTCGATTTTCTATGCATTCTGCAAAAATCACTCGTAAATTTATAATATTGGCTAAATTATCGGCGAAAATATAGAAAAATGTACAGGAAAAAAAATGGTGCATCTAGATTTTCGTCTGTAAATTTAAATTGGAATGAAATTTTTCAAGATGGAAAACCTTTTCTAAGGCTCCTTGAAATGCCCTTTCTAATGCTGTTTTATTCGTTGCAATATCTACGAAAATAAGCAAGTTATCGATTATTAAAAATTGAAATTTTCCGGGCACTAAATCCAAGAGAAGTTGTAATGCAGGCTTCAACTTTTTGTCATTTTTCCGAAAAAATCGAAAACCGATTGGGAAATTTCTTGGATATTTAGAAAGTGCATTCCATTTTCTATGCACTCTGCAAAAATCACTCGTAAATTTATAATATTGGCTAAACTATCGGTGAAAATATAGAAAAATGTGCAGAAATATAGAAAAAATCGTGGATCTAGATTTCCGTCTATAAATTTAAACTGGAATGAAATTTTTCAAGATGAAAAACCTTTTCTAAGGCTCCTTGAAATGCTCTTTCTAATGCTGTTTTTTTCGTTGCAATATTTATGAAAATTAACAAGTCATCGATTATTAAAAATGTGAATTCTCCGGACACTAAATCCAAGGGAAGTTGTAATGCAGGCTTCAACTTTTTGTCATTTTTTCGAAAAAATAGAGAACCGATTGGGAAATTTCTTGGATATTTAGAAAGTGCATTCCATTTTCTGTGCACTCTGCAAAAATTACTCGTAAATTTATAATATTGGCTAAACTATCGGTGAAAATATAGAAAAATGTGCAGAAATATAGAAAAAATCGTGGATCTAGATTTTCGTCCATAAATTCAAATTAGAGTGAAATTTTCTAAAACGAAAAACTTTTTCTAATGCTCCTTGAAATGCTCCCTCTAATGCTATGTTATTCGTTGCAATATTTACGAAATTAAGCAAGTTATCGATTATTAAAAATAGGAATTCTCCGGACACCAAATCTAAGAAAAGTTGTAATGCAGGTCCTCAATTTTTTGTCAGTTTTTTGAAAAACTAGAAAACCGACTAGAAAATTTCTTGCTTATTTGAAAAATGCATTCAATTTTCTATAATCTCCGTCAGAATCATCGGTTAAAATATAAAAATTTTGTAAAATATTACCAAGAAATATGCTTCTAAACTTTCCTTTGTAACTCAACATTCAATCGGAGTTTTCCGAAACGAAAGAACTCCTTAGATCCACCCTGAAGTGCTCTTTGTAAATCTGTTTTAATTCTAGCGATATTTCCAAAACCAAGCGAGATATCGTCAATTGAAAATTGGAGTTTAATTATCTCTCATATCTAACAAATAATAGTTCAGATAATCCAAATTACGTACTTTAGATCAATTTTTCGAAAGATAATTCAATTCTATAAAATTTCTTGGAAAGTACACAATTTCTATTTATAGAATTCCAAATTTTGGCTATTGAAGCGCTATACTTTTTGAAATATGATTTTTTTAAACAAACTATAGAATCAAAAATTTCAAAAAAACAAGATTATAAATCTCATCATCGACTTCAATTTCAGCATAGAATCTAAATATACAATTCCACTGAAAATAAGAGAGTAGAGCGAACTACCCCATATACCGGGGGTCGATACAACGAAACTATTTTCTAGGACAGTTCAGGTGGAAAATAACTGAAATTTCTCTTGACTCACCCTGTATACCAGGAACATCTGTTGTAATAGACGTGATACGTGCTTAGCGATAATCTAAGCTGAAAAATTTCTATAGCCTTGTCAGTGGAGAATACTCGTCCTGAAAATAGAGAGAGAATTCTCAGTTAAAGCGGTATTGACAAGAAATTACAGGTGTGAATTTATCTGATATTTGGTAAAAAATGACGGATTATAATTCGAATGTATTAATTAATTTATTTCAGTTATCAATTATACGAATTTACCGCATATCGAATTATTAAATTTTACATGAAACGCCAGCCAATTGTCAGTCAATTTGAAATTGAAATTTTCCAAATAAATATCGACAATAAATTAAAATTGAACGTGACATTAAATTGATTGAAAATAAAAATCAACTACATAGAATATAATGCAAGTCAATATTTTCCGAGTTATTTCTAGATAAATGCAACATGCAACTGATTTATATTTTTATGTATGAATAAAACAATAAATTTTTTTCTTTAATTCTAAGATTAATTCGAAAAAAATTTATTGATATATCAACGGATTTAGGTTGGATATTTCCAGTTCAAGGCTACATTTTTCATTGTTTGCATGCTAGCCTGTCGTTGCTATATCAGTTGAAATATTATAATTTCGGTAATAAAAGCGAAATATCTGCATTAAACAGTTTATAACGAGAGCCTTGAGTTTCTAATAAAGTTCCGTTTTAACTTCGGAACCAGTTAGGTGACAATATTTTCCAGATAGAAGATCTTCAATCGACCCATTTGCTAGACAATTTCACTATCAACCGTTCGTACAATTTGCAGATACAGCTCCTTTTTCGACGATCAATAGCCGTACTTTCAGCTATTTTCTTACTACCATCCGTAATTAAATAGCTTAATTAATAATTGTTTTAAGAATTAGAAATTCTCGCCATTTATTCAACTGTTGATTTATCGGGCACCTGTACCTCTCTGTTATTTTAACGAAATTAAATCAAAATAATACGAATTGCAGATTTAACTAGCGACCGTGTGAAAAATAACAGATGATTCAACGTTTATTTCTTTATCAACTGGAAGTAAATCCAGGCAAGACCGGAAAATTCTCGCGTTTATAATAGAAACTTTACCAATTTACGAATTTGCCCAATTTAAATCCACGCACAATTCGGATTAAACGACCATAATTATATGTCGTTTAGAGATTTACATGTCAAAAATTTAGACAATTTTATGGGCGCATCCACCATTTTTAACGTACCTCATTTTCCAGTCGGATCTTTTAGAAATGTAACGGAAACAGAACTGATAGTAAAATTATCAGTCTTTCGTTAATTTTCTCGAAAATTAACAAGTTGCTGGGACATTTCTAGAAGTTTTGGTAAACGCTCTTGATTTGCTTTATACTGCAAGAAAGTCATTGAAAAATTGGGAATATTATCCAAATTAAGGGAGAAAATTTGAAAAAATTCAACAAAATGCTTGTAAATTTACAAAATTATTGATTATTCGTGCGAATTGGTGGATGCGCCAGTGGATATTTATAACGGGAACATTTAAAAAAATCCTTTAATCAATTGTAATTTATGGTAATTTCGTGTAAATTGGACAACAAAGACTACGGCAAAATATAAATAATTGGCTAAATGGTCTTGTTAGCGTTCGAAAGAAACTTGCTAAACTGATTATTGTGTTTTCTGTTGTTAATCAGCCACGTTTGATCCACTCTTATATTGAATAAAACCGTCTATTCTCTACTTATTTCCAGCAATTTATTTGCGAATATTTACGCTGTTGTTGGGCCCAACATTCTGAAAATCAAACAACAGGAAACCCCTAGAATTCCGCAATAAAACTGTCTATTGTCCACTCATTATCGCCGATCACTTGAAGATTGTTTTATTGAAAAATTGTGAAAATCCCAATTTTTATTAGCGATGTAACGGAATTGCCATAACAGAAATAGATTTTCTTTTAATTAATTTCAAAGAAACTGCACTACAACAGAAGTGGAAATAGAAATGAATTAATAAAATGGTCAACTGGAAAATTATCAACTTGGGTGAAACAATTCTAGAAGATTTGGAAAATGTTCTCGATTTTCTATAAACCGTGAGAAAGTTATCGGAAAATTGAAAATCCTATTGACTAAATTACAGGTGAAAAGTTGAGAAAAATATAGCAAACACGTACTTAAAGATTTTCCTTTGTAACTCAAAATATAATCGGTATTTTCCTAAACAAAACTCTCATAGATACTCCTCAAATTACTCTTTCCAATACAACTAAATTCATTACAATATATCATTAAATAAAGGAGATATCGATTATTAAATATGGTAATTTCCAAGCATCGTGTTGAAAAAACATATGCT
Source organism: Hycleus cichorii (assembly GCA_013841215.1). Classification (NCBI taxonomy): domain Eukaryota; kingdom Metazoa; phylum Arthropoda; class Insecta; order Coleoptera; family Meloidae; genus Hycleus; species Hycleus cichorii. Next base: position 53,619 of record JACDRQ010000277.1, on the reverse strand, counting down.
ATAGGCCTTCCATTTCTGGGAATTTTCTGGAAAATTAACTATCCTATTGAAAAATTTCTTGAAGGTCTGGAAACTGTTTTTAATTTGCTGTATATTGTGAGGAAACCGTTGAAAAATCGATAATATCTGATAAGATACAGGGGAAAATGTGAAATTTTGAGAAAACAGGCTCTTCAAAATTTGCCCTTATTACTCAAAATCTAACAGGAATTTGCCAAAACGAACGTACTTGTAGATAGTGTTTAAAATGCTCTTTCTAATGCTACCGAATTCATTACAATATCTTATTAAACAAGGGAGATATCGATTATTAAAAATTGGTATTTTTCAAGCACTGTATCGAAAAAAAAGATGTAATATAAGTCCCCGAGTTTTTGTCACTTTTCCTGAAAACTAACGAAATTATTGGAGGATTTCTTAGATATCAGAGTAGCTCTTTCAGTTTTATATGTACTGGAAGAAAATAATTGGAAAAACGCTAATATTTGTTGAGTTATATGGAAAATTTTAAAAAAAACAAGCGCTCCAAGATTTGCTCCTGTAACTCAGAATTTTATCAGAATTTTCTGAAACAAATAACAACCTTAAATACTGCTTAAAATTCTCTTTCTAATGATGTTTGATTGATTCCAATATATCATCAAACAAGGAAGCAAGCTGTTTTCAAAAATTGGCATTTTTCAGACACTGTATCGAAAAAGATGTGGTATATGTCGCCAATTTTCTATCAGTTTTCCGGAAAATTACAAACTTATTGAAGGATTTCTTGGAAATGTGAAACACTTTTTCAATTTGTTATAGACCGTGAGAAAATTATTGGAAAATCTTTAATATTTGCTAAATTATAGGGGAAAATGTGAACAAATGTTGAAAAAACACTTGCTCTAAGATTTTTCTTTGTAACTTAGAATTTAATCGGAATTTTCTGAAATCAAAACACCGTTAGATACTCCTCAAGTGCTCTTTCCAATGTCGTGCGACTCGTTGCAATATCTCATCAAATAAGCGATATATCGATTATTAAATATCAAAATTTTTCGAAACCGAAAAATATGCACTCGAGTTTAAAAACAGAGCCCCAAATTTAGCGGAAATTCCGCAATTACAAATAAAAACCCCACTTTATCTCTCGTAATTGGTGCACCCTTTCAAATGGACATCATCAATCTCTGTTATTATTTAATTTTTCCGTTACATATTCGAGTGGTGGAGAATTTCCGTCTTAATTTGTCGCATGTTGTTTCATATTTCCCACCCTAATTCCAGTTAATAGATTGCAGCTTCCTCTTCAATTGAATTCGAAGATTAATCTATTGTTATAAACGGCCATTAAAGTGTTAAAATATCGGATTAATATTTCTTTAGAAAGTTGCAAGTTTTTCTTATTTTGTTATTGATTCAATGTAAACTCAAACACGTTTTATATGCTGGGGTTAACAAGTTAAAATGACTTTTCAAAGTCTTTAGTACAAGCTTGATTAGCCAGTTTTCGCATCGTCGATTAATTCTTGTTGTACGTTAAATTACTTTGATGTATTGCATTTGAATTGAATTTTAATTCCAGTTCGAATCTATATGCAGTTAGTAATTAATGTACGTTGACATACAGTAAAATTGATGAATTTTGCAAGCCTTATGAGCTGCATAAATATGTAAATTTTCCATTCTACGAGTTTTAATAGTTTTCGTTGGTACAGATGGCGAGTCTCTCTCGAGTAATATACACGATAGTAGAGCTTAATTAAAGCAATGCTTAAAGCACCCTTCAAATAACAACTCTATCATTATTTCAGTTTGTTGTTATAAAATTTCTCATTCTAGACAATATTTTCCGTTCCTGTACCGGGTTTCTTACAACAAAACAATTTCAAGTTTATAAATCCGTTGAGAATTTACGACTCCAATCAGAATTTAAAATTTGTCACCTACTGTTTTCAAAACTTTTCGCAAACTTTTTCTTCATTGTAAATCATTATAAACTGCTCTAGTTCTAACAATATAAAGTCCTGAAAATAAACATCACAATTATTTAGAACGTGCATAATTTAGCGTTGTAAAAATTCAAAACCAAGGAATACTTCTTCTAGAAAAATTACTTTAACAACTACTAAATAAGTTTTAACCGAAAACCGCCACAATTACGCAAAAATAACCTCAAATTTGGCATTTTTAGGTTAGAAATGCGTGTCATTTCAGTTTTAAAGGCGCCAATTTAAAATTTTCCGCTTTCCAAAGTTTTATTTGGGATTAATACAGACTTTATAAACTTTAATAAGAGTTTTTCCTTAATTGTTGTTACTGTTGTATTATTTATAAGAGAACACGCCTATATCTCAATTTTTATGTTAAAAGTTGCGGTAGGAATATTAAGCGGAAAGTTTCCAAATTTACCGAATATTCTACACTTTTAAAATTGCTTGCCTCTCAAAAAACTCAAATTATACGTAATGGAAACTAATTGTGTACACGAAAACAGGCCCGTACTAGTCAGGGCGGGTAGGTAAAGTTTTCCACCGGGACCAATCGCCTTTAGGAGGCTTTTCAATTATTATTTTTTATATATTAAAGGTAATTAATCGCCAATTTTTAATAAGCGATATCTCGCTTGTTTTTGGAAGAATCGCGAGAATTCATACAGATTTAAAAAGAGAATTTCAAGGGGTATCTGAGGACTTGTCTCGTATCGGAAAATTTCGATTGAATTTTGGGCTACAGAGGAAATTTTTGAAATATGTTTCTCCATAAGGCTTTAGAATTTTTATAAGTTGTTTATAACTTAACCAACGTTGTTAATTCTCCAATGATTCTGTAGAGTTTATAGAAAATGGAAAACGTTATCTAAATATTCAAGAAATTCCCGATTGGTTTCTAGTTTTTCCGGAAAGTTGACAAAAAGTTGAGGGTCTGCATTACAACTTCTCTTGGATTTAGTGTCCGGAGAATTCCAGTTTTAATAATCGATAACTTGGTTATTTTTGTAAATATTGCAATGAATAAAACAGCATTAGAAAGGGCATTTCAAGGGGCATTAGAGAAGGTTTTTCGGTTCGGAAAATTTCACTCGAACCTTCATTTATAGACAAATCTAGGAGCATGATTTTCTCTTTATTTCTGCACATTTCCCTATATTTTCACCGATAATTTATCCAATTTACGAGTGATTTTTACCGAATACGTAGAAGATGCACTTTCTGAATCTCCAAGAAATTTCCCAATTAGTTTGTTAGTTTTCCAGGAAACTGCCAAAAAGGCTTATATTACACCTTTTTTCGAATTCATGCCAATATTTAATAATCGATAACTCGCCTATTTTTATAAATATTTCACTGACTAATTCTAAGACAGCATTAGAAAAGACATTTCAAGGAGAATTAGAGAAAGTTTTTCGTCTAGGGAAATTTAAAATTGTTGACGAAAATCGAGGAGCATGATTTTTTCTATAATTCTGCACATTTTCCTATATTTTCGCCGATAATTTAACCAACAGTGTAAATTTACGAGTGATTTTCACACAGTACGTAGGAGATGGAATGCACTTTCCAAATCAACAAGAAATTTTCCAATTGGTTCGTTAGTTTTCCGCGAAACTGCCAAAAATTGAAGGGCTTATATTACACCTTTTTTCGATTTCATGCCAATATCGATAATTCGCCTACTTTTGTAAATATTACGCTTAATATGACATCATAAGATAGGGCATTTCAAGGAGTATTAGAGAAAGAGTCTCATTTTGGGAAATTTCATTCGAATTTAAATTTATAGATGAAAATCTAGGAGCATGATTTTCTCTATAATTCTGTACGTTTTCCTATATTTTCGCCGATAATTTAACCGATATTACAAATTTACGAGTGATTTTTGCATAGAATATAACGTTTTCCAGTCGGCTTGCTAGTTCTCCAGGAAATTACCGAAAATCTGTTTCGATTTTGTGTCGAAACAAAGTTTAATAACCGATAACTGGGCGCAAAATGCTCGAGTCCGGCACTGCAGAGACGGTTGAAAACAACGAATTTTTCCACTAATTTTCCAACAAACAACCGAATATTTGCCATAATATCGAACTTATTTGTTCAACCGTCTAACTACACAAATTCCGTGAGTTTGCTTATTATAAATAATGATTCATTACTGTTAAATAACGTTGATTTTCCCCAAAATCAAACACGAAGTTGACTTACTAATTTTGTGTTGAAAACCCCCATGGAATCGATATTTTTTCATCCGATAGAAACACGAGTTGTACACACAAGACTTCTAGTTAGTTTGGAAAAGACTGTCTCGATTAGCAACTTTTCAGACGGCCACAATCTGCTTGAATTTCGCTATAAATAAGACTAATTCCAACATAGATTAATAACAACAACAAAATAACTTCCGAGTATATTGGATGAGAATCAAATAATTTATTACCGCGACACTAGGAGTAGTCGCAGACACCATAAACGCCACCCATGTGTGAAATTCTCCTCAAGTCTCGTTTTTATAACCGTAAATATGTTCGGTGGGTGGATTTTACAACGGAATTTCCACAATTTTTGCCTCTACAATTACACCAATCATTAAAGATAATTGTAATCGTTCGTGTCTAAGCCAGACTGTCTAACTTCAGACGAATTTGATTAATTAATTCGGCCGTTTTGAAATTGTCAGCTATTAATTGGCATTGTTTATTCGCAATTAATTCGTTGATTGATTGTCGGTTTTTCTGGGAAAATCCCCGGCATAACCTTTGATATTTCAGACTGTATCGGGGAAATTATGAGTTCGGTAGTTTGGAACTTTTAATTTTTCATCATCGAATCCCACGCTAGTGTCGCCTTTACGGTTTGTTTTATTTATAGAGTCTCGAATTTGACAAAGAAATTGTCCCCGGGCTGTATTCCGTATATTTTATTCTAACACTCCTATCGTTCTTTTATCCAGATATTGTTTAAAACACGAATCTGTCACCTTTTGACCTTCTTCCAGCCGAATAGATCGATTCGCAACTGTAATTCAATACAACTCCTTTCATGTACTGTCTATTGTTTTAACATCTAGTTTAAAATCGTTTAAATTAGCGATATTTTAATCCTTAATCTTGTACAACCTCTATTACGACTTATTCGAAAGTTTGGGGTAGTTGTATGCGCGACAATCATTAGTCATTCGTAGACTTTAGAAGTTGTCTTTCCGAATTGTTCCTGTTGTAATAAACGGTAATGTTCTTGTTCTAGTTTGACTATATTCATATATCTATAAATACCGCACGATTTGAAATAACAAGACAATTAATTATAGAATCATGACGGCGAATCCTCCACTAACGGAAACCCATGGTGTCGTTAACAAAAACACAGTCAACCACGATCCTCCTATCTCCATTTAAATTGGGCGTGAATTTTTCAAAATCTCCATCATTGATTGATTTGTTGTTGGCTGTACGTTTGTAAACAAGTTCGAATTTGTTCGAATTCGAGTTTCGAACGAAAACAAATTTGTCATACGCTAGATGGACTGATTGTCCAAAATTTTAAAGCAACCATAAATTGATGCGACCCGAATTTCATGACATATTTTTCGGAAATATTCCCGTAATTTTGTGCCAGTATAAAGTGGAATTCATCGTCTAATATAATTCGTATCAACAACATCGATAATACTGTCACGTTGAGGTGCGTACCATTTCAATTATCACACCAAGTATAACAGCTTTAGAAGATTACAACGACAATCCTACTAGCATCTGCTAGTATTATTACCGTTATTATTAAACGTAAATTACACAAACTCAAATATTAATATACTAGAATTTACATTTATTACATTTCAATTAGTAAGAAATAACGAGAATTGTTGGATATTTCCCAGGGAATTGAAGGCGAGTTTTGAAGTTCGCGCCCTTTCGAATTGCCTCCATATTGGTTGTTTACAGCCAAGTTTACACCGCCTAAACAATTGGAATTTTGAATTTTCCAACAGTTGATCCGTAAATTCCTCGACTATAGCCAGAAATGGCAGATTAACTCGAATTTCTTGTGAATTTCCTTAAATTTCCATTGCTTTCTATTTTCGTACACTAAATAATAGTTTTAGCTGTGTAAAACTGACTTTATTCATTATAATTCCAATGTATACTCGATTTAAATTTTGCGGTTTCTAAACGCAAGCAATCTATTGGTTATTTTTTAAAATTTTTGAATTAGCCGCAAATAAACTTAGTGACTTTAACAACCAATAGGAAGCCACAATTTAAGCGCGCAAAAGTCAAATCAGTGACTTTAGCCTTGTAAAACAATAAATTTACAATAGACTAGATATGAATCTATCAATTAGTGATACATCGAAAGATAATATTCAAATTTACCGCCAGAATATTGACCAATAGGAAGCTGCAATTTAAGCGCGCAATTCAAATCGATTCTAAATTATCTAAAAAAAGGCATAATTGTAGTAAGTAGAATTTGAATTATTGACACTCGTTAGACATTATATTGTGGAATATTATCGATTAGTTGTTGTTATTGCAGCACTTCTATGGAGAAGTTGATTGATTTCCAAGCCAAATTTCGAATATTCAAAGGTTTTATCTTGCAGGACTATCGATGGATTTGAAACGAGAAAATTCCCTTCTATTCGCACTGAAATTCAATATTTCGTGTAATAAATTTGATTGTTGTATCGGGAATAAATCAACAGAATTGAAATGATCGTGCAAAATGGTGGATGCGCCGGTTGAATTCAACACCGTTTCCTCCATTAAAAACGCTAAAAATTTATCGAAATACCCGATTATTATCGAGTTCATTAAAATCAAATTGTAGATTTAATCGTAATTGTCGATATAAATCGATAATTTGGCCATTTCTCCGGTTTGTTTTGTTGTCATTACGATCACTTCACTTGAATTATTGGCAAGATTCCCTGAACACGTCCTATAATACGTTTCTGTAGCTTGACAAAGTTGCCGGTCATTTCTACTTAATAGGATTGAGGATGGGTCGCTTAAAGTGATTGATTTTCGAATTTATTCTATTATTTTTTCTGCTCCAATACAAAAATAAATCAATAGGAAAAAATCCAAATAGGTCAAACGATCTGTTATACAGTTTAATAGTTACTTATTGGTATGGATCAATAACTAAAACTATATCCTTGACATGAGAATTGGGTTGTTTTCACTCGGTATATTTTAAACTAGAAACCTTTTCCTGAAACATTAATATCGTCAAGGATACTACCGATAAATCGATCCCGTAACAACCCACCTTACGTGAAACTATCAGCTGTTTAGCGCCGATAATTTCAGCTGAAAAACAATCAATTATTTCGCTACAAGTACTGATAAAAACTCAATATCAATCTGATTCGGGTTGCAAAACTGGGGAATTCTCGCGAAATTTGGAAGTTCTGCTTCTGCTTCTGTTTCCGCCAGTTTTAATATATACAATTTACTAATTTGATATAAATTCGTTGAAACCTGAACGAGCGGAATAGATCTGTTTCGATTCCGCATCCGAAGAATTCCGATTTTTAATAACCGATTTCTTCTGTGCTTGATTAGATATTGTAATGTGTTAAACATCATTAGAAAGAGAATTTTAAGCAGTATTTAACGGTGTTATCTATTTCGGAAAATTCTGATTGGATCCTGAGTTACAGGGGAAAATCTTAGAGCAAAAATTTGTTCGTAAAGTAACATTTATTCGTATTTTCCTCTATAATTTACCTAATATTAATGACTTTTCAATAATTCGCTTTTGGTTTATAGAAAATAGAAAAAGCTTTCCAGATCTCCAAGAAATCCCCCAATGAGTTTGTTAATTTTCCGGAAAATTGATAGAAAATTGAGGACATATATCACATCTTTTTCGATATAGTATTTGACAAATGTCAATTTTTAATAATCGATTTCTTCTGTGTTTGATTAGATATTGTAATGAGTTAAACATCATTAGAAAGAGAATTTTAAGGAGTATTTAACAATGTTATTTTTTTCGTAAAATTCCGATTAGATCCTGGGTTACAGGGGAAAATCTTAGAAACAAAATTGTTCGTAAAGTAAAATTTATTCATATTTTCCTCTATAATTTACCAAATATTAATGATTTTTCAATAATTCTCTCTTGGTTTATAGAAAATGGAAAAAGCTTCCCAGATCTCCAAGAAATCCCCCAATAAGTTTGTTAATTTTCCGGAAAATTGATAGAAAATTGAGGACATACATTACATCTTCTTTGATACAGTGCCCCACAAATGTCAATTTTTAATAATCGATTTCTTCCTTGTTCGATGAGATATTTGAGCCAGTCAAACATCATTAGAAAGGGAATTTTAAGCAGTATTTAACGGTGTTATTTCGAGAAATTTCGAGTAAATTCTGAGTTACAGGAGTAAATCGTGGGGTATGTGTTTAAAAAAAAATAAATTAATATTTTGCCCTATAACTCGCCAAATATTATCGATTTTCCGATGATTTTCTTACAGAAGCTATAAAAATTGAAAGAGCTAGTCTGTTATTCACGAAAACCTCCAATAATTTTGTTAGTTTCCGGAAAATTGACAGAAACTTGACAGCTCAAATCGCCTTTTTCCGATACGGTGTTTGAAAAATGCCAATTTTTAATAATCGATATCTTCTTTGTTTGATACGATATTGTAATGGATTTAATAGCATTGGAAAGAGCATTTTGAAAAGTCCCTTTGAGCGTTTTTGTTTTGAAAACTGCCGATTGAATTTCCATTTACAGACCACAATTGTTTCCCCATATCTTATTCAATCTTCGAGTGATTTTCTTGCAGTAAATAGAAAATTTCTAAATCTTTTTTGCTATCTTTGCTATCTGGTAATTAATTTTTTCGTTGCCGTTCTGATTCTATTAAAAAAAATGTTTCCAATTTTGTTTTTATTTCTCAATATAGTCACGAAATATTGGATTTCTAGTATCATTGAAAGCGCTGAAAATATGGCAAATTATCATGTTTAGTTGGTTCGTTAGTTCGACAGTGAGTTTCGGGATTTTTTCCCAGTTTTCTCCACATTTCCACAAAATATTCGACTATTTCAATCACGAAAATTCCAACGTCGGTTAATTTCGTTGTTGAAGAACCGAAAACTAGGCGCAATTAATACGATAATGAACGGAAATTTTAATTAATAGCCGAAACGTGTAAGTCTCTTTTGATTTCAAATTAAAGTCGAAGCTTCAAGTGTCTGCCAATGGGATGATTACTATGATTAAAACTTAAAGCGGATATTTCAACAAAATTTGGGTTAATTAACGAGCACAGTAAAGAAATTTGGCGTTTTGTACTCGGGCTATTTGAAAGGTTTTCATTTCAATTTTCAATGTGATCCATTTGTAAATTGGGCGAAAATTCCGGATTTCCACATTGAATACGAAGCGAGAAACAAACTGCGATATTTGTAGATTTATTACTTTGCTTGTTCTATCGACCGGGCATAATATAGAAGGAGAGATAGTTCAATAGCGGACGTTATTTTTGTAGTTCTTTTTTTTCGGTGCACGTTAGTGAAAAGAACCGCTCCAATATTACCATATGTCGTACACATTTTGTCATCGAATAAATTCTAGAGAAACAATAAAAATTTAAATTTTACTCTAGTACCAAGTGTTTTATTTCTTGAATTATTGAAGCTCTCGGTTTTGTGTCTTCGTTGGAATTTATTGACAACAGTCGGGGAATTACCGCAAAAAATTAACGGCTCTAGATCCCCCAGATTTCGACTTGGATAAAGATTTTCTATACTGTAGTGGGTCTAATTTAGTTTGGGAAGTTTCACCAAAACTTCGACTTTAGTTTGTTTCGAGCAACTTGCTTCTATTATTGCAAGTTTAAAACTCCACACAACCGAATCGTGATCTTCATTCCGATATTGTTCAATTTTTTTTTAGAAACTATAATGAAATTCAATAAGTTTAATACAATTGAAACCTTCAAAATTTTGCTACAATTCACCAAAATTCAGTTGTTAAATAGACTTCTTTGAAGATTACTGAAAGTGGCACAATTTGATGCTGTAATATAATTCTATTGTTTGAATCCTCGATATTTAATCCACCTATGCTATTATAAGGATTTATTTATGTTGTAAATTTTCGAATTCCTTTGTTAGAACAATTCAACGTAAATCGTAAATTATTTTATATTTCTCTCTATTTTATTGTCTTGCGGATGAATTTATTGAAGGGTTTACATAGATTTCAAGCGACTGGGCTAGGACTCATTAAAAAGATGTAATCTTAAAGGATTTCTCCTCTATTTTTATCTCAAAATTCGAGAGGAATCAAAGCCTGTTTTGTACACGATTTTCCTACAAAAACTGTCAAGTTTTTCACACAATACCACACTTTAAAGTCCACAGAACTGTCTACAAACTGGAAAATACCTGCTTTAAAACAATCACTAGTAGAAATAAATGGCTTGCGAATTTTCTTTTGATTTTCCTCGAATTTTTAAAATTAGATATTTTGAAGGAAAATCTCTTACATACTTAAAAAACTCCTTCAATTTACTATCGATTGAACTCCATACTCATTCCAAACGAATTAATATTGACTGAGTTATGAGGAAAAACGCAAGCTTCTAAATTTTCATCTACAACTCGAAATTTGTACAAAATTTTCCGAATTGGTAACGTTCCTGTGGTGCAACTTAAAATGCTTTTTCCAACGAGCCGACGAACTTGAATTTCGAGTGGAAAATGGATAAGAAATCGTTCATCAAAAAAATTTGTGACTCAGCCACTCAGTTGCATCTTTGACAAAAGATTTCCCTTTAATTCTGCGCTATTAAGTAGTAGGGCTTGTTTAAAAGGGAATTTCAAGCTGCATGGCAAGAATCAACAATCCACAATTTTCCGCGCAATTTTCACAGGAAAACACACAAGTTTTCCACACGACAATAGATGGTTCAAAACAATCACATCTAATAGATGAAAATGGAAAATTTCCCTGTGGTTTCCCCTAAATTATCAAAGATTAAAGATTCTGACAACATTCTGAGATTTTCTCAAGTTTCAGCTTCCAGAAAATGTAACATTTAATTCTCTATGTTTATGTTAAAGATTCAACAAACTTTTGCCATATTTTTAAAGTTTCTGGAAAACTGCCAAGCTGATTGGAAATTTCTTACATATTTGGAACGTGCTTTTAATTCGTTATCGATTAAACTCCATATTCATCGCAAACAAATTAATATAAGCTGAATTATGGGAAACAATAGGAAAAAATAAACCCAAGATATTCTATAACTCAAAATTTCGATAAAATTTTCCAAAACAGTGCAGTTCTCGTGATGCAGCTTAAAATTCTCTTTTCAACGAGCCTAAGTGCTGGAATTTATAGTGAAAAATAGACGCCAAATTGTTTATCAAAGATTCAACTTTTTTACCGAGTCGTGACACAAAAAAACTCGCTATTTTCCCAGGAAAACAAGCAAATTTTATAAACATCAATACCTTTAAAGCCCATGGAACTGTTTACAAACTGGAAAACAATCATTTCTTATAGAGGAAAATGGGAAATTTCTGATATTTTCGCAAATTTAAGCTTCCAAGCAATGTCACATTCAATTCTCTCCGTTTAAATGGAAAAAACTCTTATCTTGTGCTGTTTTCTTAATTTTCTGAACAACTACGAAGTCCAGCGGAAAATTTCTTGCATATTAAAAGAATTCTTACATTTTGTTATCGATTAAACTGCATCTTGCAAACAAAATAAAGTAAGCTAAATTATGAGAATTTTTTTATGTATAACTCAAAATTTCCTGAATATTTTCCAAAACAGTAAAATTTCAATTATAGAGCTCGAAATGCCATTTCAAACAAGCCCTATTTGTATATTGAGTGAAAAATAAAGGAGAAATCGTTTGTCAAAAATTACAATTCGGCTCGTTCAGCAAATATAAAGCCATAATTTCCGCAATTTTCGAAATTTATGTGTTCAGAAAGTTGGAATTAACACGAAAATTTTTAATTTTCGAAACATTAGCGAGTTTCCGTTATGGAAAACTATTTAAAATGCAAGTTTCCATCCAAATTACCATTCCATTTGAATTGATTTTATTCTGTTGTCTACTATAGTAGAACTGTGAATTTTTTGGTTGTAAAAATGGTGGATGCGCTAGACAAATCTCGCAATATTCCCCCATTTAGGAGTCTTTTGTAGATACGTCGAACATTATCGAACTCCATTAAACTAATGCTATAACGTAAACAAATCTATCTTTGTCAATTTACCTGTTTCACGTTTTAAAATCGGAAACGAGTCGATAATTCTAGAGTTTTCGAGTTGTAAATTTAATTAATACTAGACCACAATTAACAAGAACAAATTGACATTAAATAAATGACCATTTCACAGGTATAGAGGTGTTATTTCGCTATAACACCTGAATTAAATTGAGACCCTACAGGTTATTTACAAAGTTACCCAAAACTAGCAGTTTCTAAGCGCGTTGTATTTTATCGTTGTGTTCAAATATTGCTCTCTGGGGCTTATGAAAATTCACCTCTTATGCAATAATAATGCGAACAGTTCCGCCATGAACTACTGACCATTCCACAATAATCCATCAGTCAATGTTAATCGCAGTCGGGGTGGAATTTGCGAATTTTTAATCAGCAATTCGGACTTTATTTCGCCGATTCGGGTAATTGGTGATTTTAAAATGGGTCGACAAATCCAATTTTAGTTTGAATTTTTTTGCCAAATATATCAAATCTAATTCAATTTCCTGCAACATAAATCAACAACGTTCGATTCTTCGGCTTCGAATTGAATCAATTTTTGAAGCCGCACTTAAGCTATCGGTTTGAATTTGCGAAATTCGGTCTAGTCTTACAATTATTTGTGTTACATTTCTAATAATCGCCCCCAATTAACCCCAAATTCTTATGAAACTAGAATTGCTACCCGTTCTCCAGGATTTCGTGCGATAAATTGCAAACTTACAACTATAACGGTTAGTTTGTCTTCAGTTTCATAGAGTCGACTACAGTCCTAAATTGTAGATGTTATCGTATTTTTCTTGGTTATCCGGCTTAAAGTACAAATACAGTACATGCCGGCACTAATTCATCTTATTTTAGTTTTAAGATCCACCACGTATACAGATAACGATGTTCCACCCCCTAGTACCGTCGATAAATCTTCAGTTTATGTGGGGCTGAATTTAGTGAAATATTTTGCGTCTTTAAAAACGCAAATAAACATGCGACATTTATGGATTTATTCCGCAATTTGTAGCTGTTGTTCTGGAGATTCTTGTTAGTTGGAGAGTTTCCCTTCTCTTCCATTTTTCATATTTTCGTTGTTGTAAAATAGAAAATACAATGTTTAAATAACACAATGTTGTGCTGGAAAACTAAAGAATAATGTTGAAACGAGCTGTATTTCTCCACATTTTGTTGTTTCCTAATTTTGAAATAATGAGGTCTTAATCAATTATTTAGTTCGCCAATGCTACCAATATAAGCATGTAAATCTCACTAAGTTTCTATGTAAACATTATTAATCTATAATGTTGGAGAATTATTCAAGATTCTAGTGTATATAAATAACACACGTTTATACAGAAAAACTGAATAATAATACCGGAGATGTATTTCTGCACAATTTGTTGTTTTGTAAATTTGGTGGCTGTTTTTCCCGAAAATTTCTCGCCACCCCAGTTGGATGAAACTTTACGAAATTTCACAACGGATCGTTAAAACTTTCCAACAACTCTACAGTTTATTAGCTTCTGGAATAAATCTATTAATAGCGAAACTATCGGTGGAAACTCTCGAAATTGAACGTTTTAATTTGCCCCACTTCTATTCGTATATCTTTGTTTGTTATCAGGCATTGTATTGTCGATTCTGAAATCTTGAAGTATTGTTTACTGAAAAACGTTCTCGTTTACCTGATATTTCAATAAAATCTCGTTTGTTTTCGATTTGAAAATATCAATTCTGGAATTTTTTCTATTAAAATCCGTCACAAACACAACGTTGTAGATTTGATAAAATTCAAGCTCTACACGACATTTGTTGAATTCAGTACGCGAACTTACATCAAAAACACCCCACATGGGGGTCGTATGGCGAAACAGAAACCCGGCGGTAGTTAAAGCGAATTTTTCTCACCCCCTTTGAAGTCATCATAGCCGATTTAACTGTACGGAAATTTAATTGGACGCAATCATGCTAATAACTTTTGGATAAGGCACCGGTTCTTTCGATTTATTTTCGGTGATTGCATCGAATATTTCGGAAAGGGGTCGGCAAAATTGACGACAATTCTGAAAAAATTGCCATCAGAAATGCGTTTGTTTGTTGATTGATTTTTTCCAGCTCCAAACTTGGCTCCCACGAATTCTCGAATCGTCGATTTTCTGTTTTCAAGGCGGCGAAAATATGGGGTAGAACCAACTGGATAGGGGGTGCGATTATTGATTTTTAATAATTTGTAATAGTGGACGTATTCGATTTACTGTTAATTGTACGTTTGATTTGAGGCTCTCTATTACCAAAGCCAATTGTATTAAACTTTCATGCGTTTTGTTGAATCGTAAATACGGGGGTGTTCTTTTAAATTTCGTGTAAATAAAACAAGAATTTCCCGAAATATATTTCTTATTTACACAAAGCGACAATCGTGCTCGCTTCCCGTCCCATTTCCATTCAGTATTCACAAAATATTTACAGAACGGATGGAATGAAAATGGGCAAAAGTGTGTGCCGAATTTCCTTCATATACGAAATTTGTTCTACCCATTTGATCGGTCCTTTTTCCACTAAATTCAATTCAATATAATCGACGATCTTCGTTGGATTAATTACAATAACAGATAAAATCGTAAATCTTCTTAACGGGTTCCCGGCCATTCTATAACTGAATAGTTGTTGAAATTGCGGATATTCCACATTTTCGCTTCTATAATATAAAAATAGTCGTCATTCAACGATGATAATTGAAAAACCGACAATTGTTTCGTACAAACAATGCGATTTTATAGAATTTTCCGGTATAATTGTGCGGAAATGAAATGATTATTCTACAATTACGAAAATGCAATAGAAGAATTTCGTTGAATTTATTCGAGAAAGTGTCTACAAATTGCCTAATTTCAGTCCGGCTCCCGGAAATTGCCACAATGCCGGTAGAGTCGTTTGAAATTTGATCAACTTTATAAAACTCTTATCACGAGATGATAATAAAATTTTACATAATCATCACTATTTCCTTACAGTATAATATCGTATTAACCCCTAGTTTAAATCTCAAATTCTATACAGGTACTAATGGTTAGATACTTTTTCAATTAGTAATTCTAGGCGTGCGCAAATTGATTCTTTACCGCACTATCGTTATAAAATTTGTAGCATCTATTAGGTGTAATGTTTAGTAGAAAAATTCTATAAAATTTGGATTATACGGTGTAGTTTTAGACGAATTTCTATAGTTCTACAATACAGTTCCTCTATCTATTCATAATTCATAATTCGAGCCTTATAAATTATTAAAACAGGTCATACCATTTACATATTCCCTTTTATTATTACATTATTTATACCAAAGGTGATGATCATGACTAATATTGAAATTAACATAGAAAACTCGATTATAAATCGTGTAAATTTACAAAATTATTGATGCTACGTACAAATTGGTGGATGCGCCAATGTAAATCAATGCCATATTCAATTTATAGTTGAAGGGAATTTGAAAATTTTCTCTAATTAGTTTGTAATTTGTGGTAATTTCGTGTTAATCAGTTAACAAAGACTACTGTAACATCTAATAATTGGTTCAATTGTCTTATCGGTGTTCGGAAGAAACTTGCTAAATTAATTACTGTGTTTTCTCTAGTTAATCAATCACATTTGATCCACCCCTGTATCGAATAAAATCGTCTATTCACCACTTATTTTCGGTGATTTATTAGCAATTTATTTCTGCCAATTTTCCGGAAAACTAACAAGCCTATTGCAGGATTTCTTGCATTTCTGAAAATCTGTTCCAATTTGCTATAAACTGTGTGAAAATTATTGGAAAATCTTTAATATTTGCTAGATTATAGGGGAATATGAAGGAATTTTGGAAAAACGCATGCTCTAAGATTTTCTTTTGTAACTCAGAATTTAATCGGAATGTTCAGAAATCAATAACACCGCTTGATTCTCTGTAAAATTCTCTTTCTAATGGTGTACAAATCATTGCAATATCTCATCAAATAAGGAAGAAATCGATTATAAAAATCGGTTACGGAATCGAAAAGATCTACTTCAAGTTTCAACGAATTCGTATATCTCGAGTATCAGTAATTGCCGTTTGAGTTGCTGGAAAAACAGAAGCAGAAATCGAGCTTATAGTGTGGATTTTCTGCAATAACAGAACCAGCTCATAAATCGTAAGATTTATAACTTGTCGTTTAAAAAATATAAAGCCGTCTGTTGGGCTAATTTCCTATTTAAATCGTTCCGGTTGACCGAATAATAATGCGGATGATCAAATAGACGTAGGGACGTCTAAATTCAACTGACTTATGAATAATAAGTTGTGGAACTCATGTATAAACTGGTTATTATCCAGTTTTGGTTGCAAGGGAAACGCTTAAGGCGAAACAATTTCGCTAAGCTAGATTCGTGCATGGTTAATTATAATTAATTGTAAACTAAAATTATAAAGTTATAAATGATTAATTAACAATTACGTTTATTCTATATTAGAATAGACTTATAAGATTATAAATAAGAACAAGTTTTATTGCAGTATCTGATAGTAACGTCAAAGTTGGAGTTAAGAGTTTAGAATTCGTTCCCCAAGTTTATTTATTATTTGATAGGAACGAGACATTTCTTTTGAAGTGCGGAGATTGCAAACTTTCTCGATTTCTTATCGAGATCACTTAATCAAAAGTAACTGAAACGTTTCAACAAAAAAATACAAAATTTATACATAAATGATCAACTTTCTGGATATGAATCCGAAAAAAATTGCAATAAAATACACTTTGATGTTGGAAATTAATCGAGTTTCGCGAATTGTAAAAAATCCGCCTTGAAAAAAAGCAGAATTGTAAATATAATTACGGTCTAATATTGACGTAGTTTTGTTCATTTCAAACGTATTCTAATCAATGCTCCAATGCTAATATTGTGTGTTCAATTAATTAAATTAGAAAGTCAATCGGTGCTCAACAAATATCAGAAATGATACAATTCGTGTATCATCGGTTCAGTTGAATTTGGAATAAATCAAATGGATTGGAGTACACTCGACTCCATTGCCTTTTAAAATTGCTCTCATCGTTTCGAATTCGTTATCGGTTAATGCTTTAAGCTCGATTTACCGACGGAATCTTGTATGAATTGGCGAATTGATCAAACAGAAATCGAATTGGAAGTGTGGATTTTACTTTTATAATTCTCGTACGAAACTTGGTTTTTAATAAAGACTAAAACTGCTCGAAAGAGGCGAATCTTCGATCGATGATTTCTCCCTTATTTTAATACTTGAAAAGACGCGTTAGCTCCCATTGGAAAGCGTACGCTTAGTACACAATACGAGAATATTTGGCGAAATTCTACTATTTGGAAACTTTTGGGGAAATTCTGAATTACCAAGGAATTTTCCGACTTGCTAGTTTTCTGGAAAATTTGTATAAACACAGTAAGACCTTGAAATTTTGGAAAATTCGGGGAAAATCACGGGGAAGTTCGTTTGCAATTCTCACCTATCAAAGTTTTGGCAATTTATAGACGATTCTATCGACTTTCCAACTGATCTATTGTTAAATAGAAAACTTGCTTACCTTCCCAGGAAAATTGCGTGGAAAACAACCCCGTTAGTTTCCAATTTATCCCAAATATGGGGGTGCATCAAGAACTGCTCGTTCCAACGAGAATTGATAGTTTGCCGTAGAGAAAAATCGCCAATTGAAGATCTCTGTTTGTTGAGACTCGTTAAAAAGTAATTGACGATTTCTCACTAATTTTCCAATGCAAATTCAAGTAGTTTAGCCCGTTGGAAAGAGCATTTTAAGCTGTATTCAAACTGATTGTCAAAACGAGGCTTTGTTGGTATTGTCAACAAATCAACTGATATTATCATTTCATGAAAATTAAACGATCCTCTACTATTTCGAGTATCGTTCATTGAATTTAATACTTTTTGAGCATATGAAAGCTATTTAATTATTTATATTAAAACTGAACATAACATGCGATACATGTTTTCTCTGTCTATTCCCATTTTCATGATGTTTTATTATTGATTTTCAGTTTAGTCCGCTTTTATTAACATTATTATTATTATATTTTCTTCACAACAATTACTAAATTACACATAGAATTAGTGTAACGTCCATTGGAACGACGAAACAAGCTCCATATTGATTAGAAAATTATGGAAAATCTAATTATTTTCTATAACATACAATTTTATTTACGGTATAATGAATATTAATTGTAATTATAACCCTTCAACTTTCGGATTTATTTACAAATCGAACACGAAAAAACTAGATTATATATTTTTTTTATTTACTCGACGAATGAATTGATTTATTTAAAGCGAATATATGAATACAATAATGCAGTATTTGTATAGATAAGCCGTCAATTTTGATAAGCAGCAAATCTGTTCAAATCAGCCCGATAATCGAATATTCAACAAGATCTTTGTTGGATGTTTGAATAGAACGAACACGTGTACAACACGTGAGAATTTGCAAATTTTTTCGAAAATACAGCCTTACACACTAAAACTGTCATACAGTTGCAATTTCTTGAATTCTGGCCCGATTTAGTGAATATTGACCCGCCCATCTACCGCAAGAACTGGGTCAAGACTAATTACCATACACCCAATGGTCTAGTAACGGTAATGTAGTGGCCTTTTCCATTTCCACAATTTTCACAGACACGCTTCATTGTGAATTTATCGTTCTATTTAAATTATAATCTATAACAAATTTGAATAGTACAAGTGACTTTGAAATTTGAAAAGCTGCTGTACGTGCAGACGATTGATAAAAGACTGTTCCAGTTGCCAGTCAGATTATTCTATTTCCGTTTCTATCGTTCGAATAAATAGACGAAAAAAAATTGGCTAACGTTCGATAGATATGACCCGTACGAATTGGAAAAGTTTTCAAATTTCTTCGGCGACCGAACTTTAATTGGAAACTTTCATCATTGCGCTGTCTTTGGAATTTCAATTGGTGGTTCATTGTTTTGGAATTTATTAAAATATTGACTTGGCTCCCGGTGTTTCCATTCAAACATCAAATTCTATCTTGAAATAAATCCCAAAAATTCGCTTCTATTATAATTTATCGATTTCTATCCCATAATTATTGCAAATTTTACGGACATTTTAAATTTCGCACTGCTGAAATTTCGAAAATTAATAACATTCAATTACCTTTCAGTATTTCCCCGAAATCAGCCTTAATTTCGGGCAATTTTCAAACCGTAATATTTCAATTCAAAAATCTTCGTAATTTTTCAGCTGTTCAAAAATTTCCGCCTGAAACTGTAAGAATTCTAGTCACCTGTGCGCTATTAATTTACCTGCAAGTAACGCATAGAAGGCTTGGCAAAATGACATTAACTGCCACAATTGAGGTTAGAATTGCATATTTTACGCAATTTTCCTATAATTTTGGTACTTTTACTTATAAAATAATTCGGAATTTAATTAACTAGCAATTTCTTGTGTTTTCATCCAGAAAATTTACAGGTAATTAAATAATTATATAATTTAGTATTAATAGTGACAATTGAATTGACAGTTGTTTCCTAGGCCTTCTGTTTATTTATTTTAAATAAAACACGGAATATTAAAATTTTCAATTTTTCATTTATTCAAAATTTTCAGCCTGAAACTATCAAATCTCTAGTCGCCTGTTTTATTAATTTACGAAAAACAAAAACTCATAGAAGGCTTGGCTAACAGACATTTAGTGTAACAATTGTTTCTAAGCCTCCTCTGTATTTTATTGCAGCCGAATCAATGACACAGACGACTAGATGTGTTGTTTTTCATGCGAGAAAATGAAGAAAATTGAAAAATTTGAATAACTGATTAGAGATAATATAACGAATTCGATTCAGATGGCTTTAATCTATCAAATTAAACAAAAAATATACGGTATTTTATTTAAAATAAGCGGCTTCCACGGTTTGAAAACTGCCGGAAATTAACAATTTATTTCAAAGCTAACTAAACTTTATAAAATACGTTCAAACGTTATTTGTGTTATTTAAATTCTAAATTTCAGCCTTTCAAGTTTGATCGTTTCAAAATATCGTTGCGAAATAAGAACACATAGATAGAGGTTATATTTTTGACACAATTTAGTTGCCAATGGTACCAATGTAAGGATGCAAATTTTACTACTAATTTCTAAATAAAAGTGATTAATTTTCAACTATAAAGTTGGTAGAGAATTCAAACTGTACAGTCTGTACGGATCTATCATAATCGCTTCAATATAAGAGAATTATTTCAAATTTATGGTTAAATTAAATCGAAAATAATTAAGTCTATAGATGAAAAGTCTGCATTAGATACCATTAATTTGATTTAGTATTCCGTTGACCATATTCTTTCACTAGATGATTATTCAAAGTTAGTTCATGTATATAGGGAATTGTCGTCCGGAGCGTTGTCATTTTTCATCGTACTTGTCAAGCTCGGTAGAGAGGACATAGTACCATGGGAGATAAGCTATACGTCCGCTGAATTTATACTCAACTATACATTTTTTTTTGTTATTTTCTTTTATTACGAAATCTTTTCTAAACATGTTTTTCCGTTCTGTTTAATCACATTGTTTACTGTTTTGATCCCATAAAAATCAGCAGGACATAAGAACAATTCTATGTTAGATATGTAGTCGAGTTGTTGAAATTTTGAGTAAATAATCTTTAAATTTGCACTGTTCACGTGTACGAGTTTTTATTTTCGGCTTGATCTCCAGGAAAAGCTCGGCATATATTCTAATAAGACTAGATGTATGTGTGGGTTATGTGTTGACGTCATTATAGCATTATAGATTTTTATCTCTCTTATGGGTCCAGCGCTTCATTTGAATCTCGAATAGCTAACGGCTGTGCTAATTTAATTATAAGTGGGTCGATGGGGGAACAACAACCAGTTCTTTGGTTAATTATCTAATACTTCAATTTTGAAGGCAACTATTTTTGTTCAATTCCAGCTTTTTCAGTTGTAACTATTACGTAAAGGCAACATTAGAATATCTAACCCGAAAACGTTAAATTGAATTGAATTGAAACCGGCTAGAATCAATAATTTTAACTTGAACCGAAATAGCTTTAACTTGGGGATTATGTAAGCTCCTTGGAATTGCGTAATATACACGTTTGTGATTAATTGCATTTATATTAAAGATAATAGATATAGCTTAGTAACAGATTTTGTAATATTTTACGGAATTATAATCGCTAATTTTTGTGTATACTTGAATTGATTTAAAAACCAGATGGGTTTATTATTAATGAAAATATTACCACAATAGCTATAGAAGAACAAAAGCCTCCACTCGAAACCGTTGCGAAAAAAGCGCTGTTTGCACACGAAATTGTCGAATAAGCCCCTATTGCAATACGCATTGTTTACAGTCTTAAAGGGGAATTTTCTTCGAAAAGGAAACGTTTTCTTATCGGGAAAGTTTCAGCTTTAAAACTCTCCAACTGTTGAAAATCTACTGAAGTTTCAGTTCTAAATCTCGGAAATTTTCGAAAATGTAACGACTTTCAGCTCTAAAACTCTGGAATTTTCGAAAATCTAACGGTGGGTTGCACAATTTAAAGTTTTGAATTCTCCGATTTATTATCGGACACCTTCTAATTTTGGAAAATCTTACGGTGGGTTGCACTAACGTTAAAACTTTGATTTTGGTAAATTCCGTTGCTCCAACAGAAAATTTGTTGCAAAATTAACAGAATTTAAACGTCTAATTTGATTTTAGTTTGGTTTACGTGTTTTGAAGCAATTTTTGGAAGTTTTTTAAGAATTGTCTATAAATTTATTTTTTCAGTTTTGTTTATTTTTAAAATCATTTCTAAGTTATTGCTGTGTTTTTATAAAAATATATTTGGTTTATTTTGAAAGAAGAACATTAGAGAAAATATTTGCAAAATAGATCCATAATTTTAAACTTTAGCTTATTGAAATAAACTAGAAGGATTTGTTTACTAGTTTAAGTTTTATTTAAAGCCTCAAAGATGTTTATAAAAGCGTAATTTTCATAAAAAGATTGCCAATTTTTGTGCTAGAGAAGTTTCTCTTGGAAGTCCCAAGGTGTCCTGTTAAATCCAAATTTCGAGATTATAATCGTTAGCATAACCAACACACAGTTTTTCGTTAAAATCGCTAGCTTTTTTAATTGATATCAATGCTAATGTGTCAACAATAAGATTTATTTGTACTACAGTTGGTATAATATTTGGTAAATTTATGGTGATTTTATATAAATTTATCCAACCGTTAATTGAATTGAAATCAACTGGAATTTGTTATTTGAATTCCAACAAATGTACGATTGAAAATTCATGAATATTCCAATCTTTATAACTAATCAACCATTGATTTTATTTCAAAAAACTATTGTGGAAATAATTTCTGAAATGTAAATAATTGTTTATATAATCTGCATATTGTTTAGAAATGGCAAAGTTGAACATTAGCCAGATTAGCATTTGAACTTTAATTGTTGTAATAACGGGACGATTTCCAGGTGAATTCGAGGGTGGATAAAATGATGAGTATACGATTTCAAATCATACCAATTTGCATTTTAAATTGAAGATAAATAGAATTTTTTGCAATTCCCAGAATGGTAAATATGCATGTTAAGCGATTGTAAAAATGGTGAATGCGCCCGAATTCAACAATAAAGAGAACCACCTGAAAACACATGTTGAATTTCATGTTGTTGTTATTATTCAAATAGGTCAAAAGTCAAGGTTTTACGTCAATTTTGCGTTGCAATATAAATCATAGAACCGACAACAATTCAAATGTAAATTGATATTATCTATGGAGATCCATCAAGTTGAAATCTTGTTATCGATTTTGTTAAAAAATATCGTCATTAATCATCCTTATAACAACCAATTTCATGTAAATATGTTGAGAAAATTTGAGTATTTGTAGAATAGTCATAGGGAGCATTTTAGCAAAATTAGATCTTCGTAGCTCATTGGAAAATTGGTGAAAAACACTTTAAATGATTATGTCACGTAGAAAAATGGGCAATGGGGAATTTTGATGAAAATTCAAACTTTTGTCATTTAATTTTCCGGAAAATTACCAAGTCGATTGGAAAATTTCTGGCATATTTGGGAACTCTTTCAATTTGCTGTCGATTAAACCGCATAATCATTGCAAACAAATTGATATAAGCTGAGTTATGGGGGAAAATTGTAGAAAACACATGCTTCTAGATTTTCTCCAATAATACAGAATTTCCACAATACTTCCCAAAACTATAATATTCTTCTTATGGAGCTTGAAATTTTCTTTCGAACAAGCTCAAAAAATACACGAGTAGTTGATAATTTAAAAATTTGAAAGTAATCAGGAGAAACAGTATAAAAATGGTGGATGCGCCAGGCGAATTTGATTTAAAATGAACGAGAAATCATCAAAGTTCCCACTTTCTACCAACTTCTAGCCTTATTATTTAGAACAGATTTTCAGCAATTTTCCAATGAGCTACCAAGTCCAAATTTTGATAAAATGTTCCCTAGGGACTGCCAGTTAAAATATTCTCCAATTAAATAGCGTCTGCTATAAAAACTTGGACTATTTATATGGAATAGGCTGTATAAACATAATCTAAACCATTGATATTGTACAGAATAATAATAAAATCGAAATAAAACAATGTTTTGAATGTTTACTTGATAAACTCAATAGCGGCTAACTGGAGTTCAAAGTAAATAAAGTCGGAATTCTTCAATAATTCAACAAATAAATCGATCGAACCAATTTCTCTACTATACCGCATAAAATTAGATTATTTTTATTAAAAATACAACTTCAACTATATAAAATAGCGCAATTTCTCTCATCTACCCTCACTACCAAAATAAATATAACAGATTTCATTTTAAGATAAACTTTACTGTTTCATTTTACATTAGAGCAGCATCTCCTAAATGGGCGGTTTATATTTGATGAGTTGATATTCTTGGGATTCTAAAATGTATAACAAAAAAACAACAACGTAATAAAGTCAAATGAAAAAAAATTAAACAGAGATCTAATCGGGCGATTTCCAGACAACAACGAGAAACAGAGTCGCTAGAAATCAGTTGTGGTTAAATTGATGATCGTAGCCTCAAAAAAATAAGATAATACAACAGTAATTGCAATAAAGATTCGATTTATAGGTTCAATTTCAACGCAAATTTTGCTAAATTGGAGTCGTTGTTATTTAAGGGTTCAAATTTCACAGAGTGGTTTATTTGCACGTAGAAATCGTCGTTTTTCCGTAATCAATTCAAACGATTGTCCTGGAATCAAATCGATTCTAATCCTTATAATTCGAACAATAAAAGTCTTGCTTTATTCAGAATCGTATTGTTGATCTGTTGTGGGGAATTAGGGAGAAATGGAGGGCGAGCGAGGTGGAACGGATGCATATTTGAAATTACATAGTAGCATTCCAGTCGTTGTGATAATAAATTAATTACCATTTCAACAACGTTTTAATGTAAAAATAATTTGATAAAACTAGTTGGAGGAATTTTTAATTAAATCTCTCATATTTAGTGAGTATCTCGAAAATTATTTTTACTTTAATTAAAAATAAACAATTCGAATGTTAGACAGTCGGTTAAATCTGTTTTTTTATACGTTAATTACAATAATGTACAAATTCGTAAATTATTAAGAAGATTGTTGATTAAAATTTGAATTGCGCTCCTTTTCTACAGGTTGGTGAACCTGTAGAACAAAATTACTAACCTTAAAATTGATTATTGGACCTCTTATTAGTGTTATTTTGTATAATTTTTCGAGTTTTTCTTCCAATTTGTAAATCGGTTCAATTTAAATTAAATTCGCCCGGCGCATCCACCATTTATACGATTTCTCTAGAATATCATCAAAATTGGAAATATTCGATTTCTCGTTCATTTTTTAATGGATATTCAAGTTTTTGGGCTTATTCGAAAGAGAATTTCAAGCCCCTCAAGAGACATTTTATAGTTTTGGAAAGTGTCGTGGCAATTTTGAATTATAGAGGAAAATCTAGAAATATGTTTTCTAAAATTTTCCCCCATAAACAAATAATATTAAAATACTAATAAATTATTAGGATTTAATGTATTTTACGACTTTTAGGTATAGAAGCCTAATTATATGTAGAGTTTCAAAAATTTTACGCCCTGTAAAGCTGGCTGTAAAAAACCAATAAGGGACTGCTTTTTAGGGTGCAAAATTCAAATCAATTCTAGTTTAAAAATAAAATAGCTTAAGAAATAAAAGAACGGTTGTATATTTGTACCAAGTCCTGTTTCAGTAATCTCAACCATAATATTGCGATTTTTTGTTCCATTTCAATTCACTATTGACTGAATTCATATTTGATTACATTGACGCGATTAAAAGCAACAATATCAAAATATGTATATTAATGTTCAATTATTATTTGTTCCAGTACTGGCAACAATGGATCGGTACAATAATAATATTATATGTATGTGTGAATGTCTCATTACCAATCTCCACCGGCAAGGAGGACGACAACGACGACAACGATAACAATGTGTTACATATCGGTGGTATTTTCCCTATTGCCGGCGAAGGTGGTTGGCAAGGTGGACAAGCTTGTATGCCAGCCGCTAAACTCGCCCTTGAAGATGTCAATGCACGAAAAGATCTCCTGCCTGGGTACGTCCTCAAATTGCACAGCAACGACAGCGAGGTAAGCGTAATCAACGATCGTTCAGATTTGACTGGGCCATTTGGGTCCCGGTGGCGTGCGACATTGTTTTCCAACAGATTCTAATGATCAGATGCGCTTTTATTTATCTTTAAAAACAAGTTATCGATTATTAAATATTAGCATTGTTCCGACGCTAAATCGAAAGACCTTCAAGTTTTGGCATTTCCGCGGAAAACTAGCAAGCCAATTGAAAAAAATTTTTGGAGATTTAGAAAGCACTTTATAATCTATGTAGAGTGAAAAAATAATTCGTAAATTCTCAATATTGACCAAATTATCGGCGAAATTATAGAAGATTGTCCACAATTATAAAAAAATCTTACTCCTAGGTTTTCGTCTATAAATTCAGATCGAAGTGGCATTTTCCAAAATGAAAAACTTCCTCTAATGCTCTGAAATCCCTTTCTAATGCTGCCTTATTCATTGCAAATCGAAAAAACCCTTCATTTTTGACAATTTTCCGGAAAACTTGCAAACCGATTGAAAAATCTCTTGGAGATTTGGATTGCGCTTCCCAATTTGTATATACTGAGCAAAAATTATTCATAATTTTGTAATATTGGCTAAATTATGAGCAAAACTATAGAAAAATGTGCAAAAATATAGAAAAAAGCATGCTCTTAGATTTTCATATATAAATTCAAATTCAAATACAATTTTCCAAAACGAAAAACTTTCTTAATGCTCCTTGAAATGCTCTGTCTTAGGTGTTTGATTCTATTGCAACATTTTAGAAAATAAATAAGTTATCGATTATTATTGACGCTTAACTTTTTGGCAATTTTCCGGAAAATTAGTAAACCGATAGGAAAATTTCTTCAATATTTGGAAAGCGCTTTCCATTTTCTAGAATCATTGAAAAGTCAACAGCACTGATTAAGTTATGAGAAAAACTCTAAAAATATTGTAAAATTCGTCTAAATTCTCTTTTATAAGCCAAATTTCAATCGAAATTTTCTGAATTTGAAAAGTCCTTAGATCCACCTTGACATGTTTTTTTAAAATCTGGTTTAATTTTTGGCATATTTCCAAAATAAGCCTTATAAAAATTCTTGTTTGATTATCTTTCATATTTAAATTTAAATTGAAAAGGCAATGTCATGGGCCTCCTAATGGCCCCGGTAGAAATTCCCATCTGTCCGATTTATCTACTCCGGTCCTGTATCTCAGTGAAATTGTTTGTCTTCAAAGCCTCGAAATAACTCGGAATAATTCTGAAAAACTTGAAAAAATCGAAATTGGCACCGCCCAGAAGAGTTTGCTCGTTTTGTCAATACTTTAAGGAAACCTGAAAGAATTCTAGAATAGTCCCAATTGTTAATGTTTTTCACAATTTTTCAGAAAATTAGAATTCTTTTGCTTAATTATTCCGAGAGAAACAAATTCATCTGCGTAAACTTTCAAACATTGGAATTTTGTAATCTAATTGATGATCCTATACTGGAGATTTACATTCAACTATAAATATCGAAAAAGTTCATTTATCAATTAAATATTTATTTGCAACTGTTGAACAAGTTGATATTTGAAAAATCAACCAGGCAAAATGAATTACGAAAATTCAATTGAAAAGCGTATCCAACGAAATAGAAAAAATACAAAATCACAATGAAATTAACCGCCTCCAATTGAATTCAACATGAAATCCAAATAAGATTGCGGTTGTATTAAATTAAACTATAAGTTGAATTGTAAAATTACAATTCAAATATTTAAAACAATTCAATATTAAGACGATAAAATTAACCGTTTCGTGTTTCTAACACATTAAGATTAAACATTTAAGTTTCATCGAAATAAATCAACTAGTTGCGCATTTAAAGCGAACGGACTTCCCTTTTTCATTGAATCAGTTTCTAGTTAATTAGGAACGGCAAGAATGGAAGGATGATTCGATTTTAAATAGGCCGTTTTTAATTGTTGTTTGTTCTCATAAACGATTGAACGATAGTTGTTATTGTCGTTGAATAGGGGGCAATTTAATCTCAACAATATAAAATAATCGTACACTGATGGGTATTCATTATTAAATAAACAGATGGACCCTTGTCAGAATGTTGGTTGGTTTTCTCTCTAAAAATACAATAGATAGAAGTTCATCCCTAAAAAGGTCAATCATACAGGTGTGAACTACATTTGATATTTAAATTGCATGACATGTTTGGGGATTGTACGGAAATCGGTGGAAAACCGCTGCAATCTGACAATTGTAGTTTTCATCAACAGAATATGCATGTAAAACGATCAAGAATGGCTAGAAGAAGAAGTTTTTCGTTTTCCAACCTAATATCGCTAGAATATTCCTAAATTTTTAAAATCTTATTTAAATCGCTCGCTATTTGGTGGAACTACCCTAAGAATTAACACAATTTAGATGGAATAGGCGGTATACACGGAAATATAGATGAATTCCCTTTGATAGAACTAGAGTAAGATTAATGAAGGGTCATTCTATTTGCAACTTTTCACCCTGCATTAATCCCCTTGTCTTGTAGTTGTAGTGTAGCTTTGTTGTGGTATCGTTTGCTATCGTCCTTTAATTAACAAAATTGATCTAACGTAATCCAATATAGCTAAATATGTTAATGATAAAATGGATTAACAACAACACACAACTGTTTAACGTAGCCCTGGTTAGCGAAATTAAACCCTAAATAAATACGAAGATTTATCAAATAAATTGTTTGTTTTTATCGTAAAAGCAAATAGAATAAGTTGTAGCGGAAAAATTTGACAAATTATTCAGTAAATCTACTGATAAAAGGTACATTTGTCAAGCCGTTTGAAGATGGTAATAAACTATACTGACAACTTCATAAAATTACAGTTAAACGGCAATGTATTTTCAGCAAATCATCCATTCGGATCATCCCTAATTGCCCTTTAAAATAAAATATTAGTAAAGGGTGCGATTTTATGGCTATAAATATACAGACCTGGCAGTTTCAATTATAAACACTAGTTTTGTCAATTCTCCAATTCTTACTTCATTTAAGAAAATTTCAGGTTCATCGTTTAATAATTAGCAAAAGTATCTTGAATTGGTTCATTGCGCAGCTTACAGCTGAGTTGATTTCAGTCAATTCCTAGATAATGATCATTATCTACTTAGATGTTTGTAAATTACAAAAATTGCCAGAGAAAGTCTGAAAAAGTTCGATTTCTCTTCGGTGGTTTCAGTGAATTTGTTTCAGTTTCTGAATAATTCCTCGGGTCAATGTTTTTTCCATTATTTGACGTATTCTAACTTCTTCACTGAGTTTTAAGAGTTTCATTGTGAAGTTTCATTTGTGAATTTGAAAAGAAATATTTACTCTAGTACAGATTTTAACCGTTCAAGAGCCTAGTAGAATGTACAATTTATTTCAAACAAACCAGTTTTGATTAAATATTTTATCACTTACACGACGTCCATTCAATTGTTTTATAGTGGACCACATAGAATAATGACTCATATATAACTGGATTTAACTGTGTCGAATAGAAAACTCGCTTCAATTGATAGTGTCGAAAAAAAAGGGTAGTTTAGATGCGATTTTCGGAAAAACCGAGTAGTGGATTGAAAATTCGATAAGCCCCAATTGTAGAGTAAACTTTCGTCTATCTATTCATATAAATTTCATTTAATTTTGTTGATTTTTGTCGAGAATAAATGTATATTCCACTGGAACCGCGTTTACTACATCTTTCTGAATTTTCAAAGAATATAGGCGATTTTTAAAAAATCCATGGGGCTACATTGATGTAAGATCCCATTTAAAATCGAATGAGATACTAACCATGTCGTTATCTTTTATCATTTTCGGGATATTTGAGTTTCAGTGCTTTTTAAATTTACATGTAATTGCTCCAATTGCTTTTAAAATCGCTTTTAAGACGATTCTCATTAAAATGGTCGATTTATGTTAATTATGAATAAATCTTGATCATGTATCAGTGTTGGATATTCGTTATAATAGACTTGATTCATGATAAAGCTTTTTAATTAATTATTAACGTGAAATTGTAGTTTCTATTGTGTGTATCTCCAATAGAAATAGTAATCTAGCGTTTAAATAGGAAAATTAACAAATATAAAACTCGACTAATCTATAATTGGCAGGCTTATCAGACTATTATTTGATAATTTTCTGTTACATTTAGATAAAGCCTATTTAGAATGCAGTGGATGAACAAACTAGTTCATATCAGTTGGAAATCTGAATCGGTATAAGAGAAAAGCTCTTGTTTGAATTAGGTCACGTCTATTTCCCGACTTCTTCCAGCTTGTAAACAGTGAAATTTATCCAGAGAGACTAGAGGAAGTCTTGTTTGACCATAGGTTAATGCACACAGACTTCAACTTTTGTAATATCAACCGACTTAAATAAAATAAATTTATAGCGGCTGTCTCATCTAAATATTCCCAGTTTTTACCACAGATTCTAATAAATGTTGGCAAAACACTCGAAGAATTTGTAGGATAGACGCTATAATATTCCAGCAAAATTAGAACTCGGTAGCTCGCTGGAAAATTGGCGAAAAATCGCTTTAGTTTTACTTCAGTCGAATAGGCACGTCAATCACCAAGTTTTTGGGGAGTTTCAAGCTGAGTCATGTGAAACAGGAAAATTTAGCCAAAGTGGCGAATTTACCCATTTTCCAATGAGCTACGAAGCTCTAATTTTGCTAAAATGTCCCCTAGAGACTACCCAACAAATCCTCAATATATTTTCCGAATTATTCGAATTTGCGGGATATTTAGATGGAATATTCGGTATAGATAGAATAATAAATGACACTAAGCTTGTTAAATTAAATTTAAAGAGCATTCTGCTGTATCGTGTCAAGAATAAATACGTTCCAATTGTACTTAAATATAATATACAATGAAATATGAGAAATCAATGGGATATTTCGAGACTTTTTATCTGTTCAACTTATCTTATACAAAGTTTATGAGAAACTTATCAACAAACTTGATCGTACTGTTTTTCTGTTACACGTACAACATTTCGAACGATAGAAATCTTTCTACAGTTGGTGAAAAATAACAATTTCGCATCGGACGATTACTCCGATGGGAAACATTACGTTATGTTTATTGTACTAACGGGATATTGAAAATAACAATCTGTGAATGGTTTCCATTGATTGAAAATCAGTTGAAATCGATGAATTAAAAAACTGGAGGTATAAAATATCGGATTCTTGATAAATAATTCAATTATTCCCGTGTTGTAAATTTTAAAATGATTGCGTTTCGAATAATAAACGAAAGATAGATCAAAGTTATTTTTGAAGAAATTGATATTCTTTTTATAAAGCAACAATGATTAAAACACCGTGAAGTTTTAATTAAACGAACTTCTTCGGTACATTCGTCTTTTATTAGAGTAGAAAACCAGAGAATCATCGAAATAAAATCTCATTGGACAACGAACAAGTTATTTCAACTGAAATTTTGCCATTTTCTATTGTTCGTAACAGTTGAACAGTATCGATTTGTGATAAAAATTTCAAAATCTAAAACTCCTATCTCTATCTGTGAACCAAACTACAATAAATCATGAACGTTTCTTCAAAACTACAAAGCATATATTGCTATTTAAATATATTGGAATACACTATTTTAACATTTAAGTACAATTTACATCAAGTTTTATCATTTTAATTTCTTGTAATTTTATTCAAACTAGAAATTACCGGGTAATGTTAATAGAAATTGGAATCTATTCCATTTTATTTCCATACAAATTTAAAACGAAACTCGAGATTCGTTAACGCGCCAATTCTTCAATAATGATGTTGAGCTTAAATTCATACATTATTATGTAGCTTGAAAAGCTTTACAATTTCTAGTTATAATGTTCGGATGTCGGATTTTATTCTAAAATTGTCAGTAAAATTATAAAAGTGGATCGTTCAATGTAAATTATGGTGGATGCGCTGGGAAATCGCAATTTTATTCGATCATTGAGTTCAACTCCAATCTTTATCGTAACTTACAATTGTAACATAACATAAAGAATTGCACTCATTTTTGGGAAAATACAGTTGTAAAATTGTTATTAGTTGGTATAAAAATTGATTATTTCTAACGAAAATTGATTTGGCAAAAATGGTGGATGCGCCAGGAAATTATTGTTTTAATTTGATTCTCAACTTCAATTTTGATCGTAATTTCCTAACTTAAAATAGAATATTGGCTTTATTTTTGGGAAATACAGCAGTATAGTGGCCTCAATTTTAAGAAAAACTAATCGAGTTTCGAAAGTAAACACAACTTTATAACCCTGTCGATCAAAATAGGCGGTAGATCTTATTGTTAAAGTCAACATCTGGTCTATCGGGGAACACTGCCATACTCAAGCTGTCATATATTTAAAAAGGGTCTTAGAACTTTACAAAATTGAGAAGAGTATTACCAAAACATTGGATTACAGGTGTTAAAATGAACAGAATTTCTTAAGTTTCGACCCTTTACAGTTGCCATTTCTAGTGGTCGTTGTTAACATTTCATTTTTCTCTTAAACAACTGAGGCTTACGTAAAATTGTTATTAAATACTATAAAAATGAATTTTCTAGTTAAAATAGATTTGACGCCTGAAATGGTGGATGCGCCGAGGAAACTAGCGTTAATTCGATCCTTAATTTCAATTTTTATCGTAATTTCCAGTTGCACCTTGTAGATATACAATCGACTCCTTTTTATATCGAATATAGTTGTAAAATTGTTGATAATTATGAAGAAATTGGCTATTTAATTAAAATATATAGAATTATGGTATGTAAAAATAATGAGCGCCGCGAAAACTACAATTACTATTCGATTCTTCAATTTTGATTCTAATTTCCAACGCAACTTAAATACAGGCCTGGGCTCACTTTTTTAAATATCTACAATTGTAAAATTCGTAGTAGTTATAAAACTTGGTTTCCAATAAAAACTGATTTAACGCGAAAAATGGTGGATGCGCCGGGAATTGCTATTTTTGACTTGATTGCTAATTACAATTTTTGTCGTAACTTCCAAATTCAACTCAAAAATGCAAATTGGTGTTGTTTTATAAGAAATTAAACGTAAAACTGTTGAGAATTTTCACAAAATTGAACACTCCTTTTGGTATGTAAATATGATCGAAGAAAATTTTTATTTTATTGCTGAGTTTAACTAACTTTTCGTTATGATTCCTTACTGTAACTTGAAATTTGAAGAATTCGACTCTTTTTACAACAGATTTAATTTGCAAAATTGTTAACAATAAACGTAAAAGATTGTAATTGAAATATGAATAATTCTTTTGGCGTTTAAAATGGTGAATGCGTTGTAGGTTTAATTTCAGTTGTAATTTCCAATTATAACTGAAAATGTTTGGTTTATTTTTTGAAAAATACAACTGTAAAATTGTTAGTAATTGTTATGAAAACTAGATTTTTCTCATCCAAATTGATTCGACGTGTAACACCGGCGGATACGCCGGTAAAATTACGATTTTTGTAGTAATTTCCAATTTTAACTCAGAAATGTACAATTGGATCCATTTTATAAAAAATTTAATTATAAAATAGTTGAGAATTAATGTAAAAATAGGCTTCTTTAATTGGAAAATGTACAATTGTTCTGGTGGATAAAAACTATGTGTGCGCCGGGCAAAATGAGAATTTTCATTCTAATCCTACGTTTATCGTCATTTCTTACTGTAATTTAAAA
Source organism: Hycleus cichorii (assembly GCA_013841215.1). Lineage (NCBI taxonomy): Eukaryota > Metazoa > Arthropoda > Insecta > Coleoptera > Meloidae > Hycleus > Hycleus cichorii. The sequence continues at coordinate 19,948 of JACDRQ010000277.1, read as the reverse complement.
AATGTAGGCTTATTTCTTTCAAATACAATCGTAAAATTATTAGTAATTAGTGTAAAACTAGTGCAAAATTTATTTGGCGTATAAAAATGGTGGATGCGCCGAGACAATTACAATGTTTATTCGATACTTTATAATTGCCAATTGTAAATTAAAAATGTAAAATTGACTCGATTTTATTGGAAATTTTGATAAAGTTAATTATAATGAAAATTGGTTTTTCGAATTGGTATGTGAAAATGGTGGATGCGCCTGAAAAAATCACTAGTTCCATTCAAAATTCTCTAGTTTTGCTTCAATTTTAATCCCAATTTCCAATTGCAACTTGAAAATGTGGACAATTATCATAAAAATAGATTTCTAAATCTTCTTGTGTGTAAAAATGGTGGATGCGCCGGGTGAATAATACAAATGTTGATTGTACCCAATGTACAAATATTGATCGCTTTTGGTTATTTCAAGATTGATTTACTAAAATTATAGAGTATAGTCTGTGTTTTAGCGTTATTTTTATGCTTTATTTTCATATTTTATCTACGAAATTGGTTAAATACGAATAGTTGAAGAATATTCTTTGATCTTTATAGATGGATGTTTTGAGAAATTTTGACAATTATTGCACTAATTTTCCATTAGATTAACTTCGAATTTTGCTGAAAAATGAAGGAAATAGTTGTCGCTTTATTGTGATAATAAGTTGATGAAAAATTCATATAAAGATTGCGTGAAATCGCCCCTATTGATATCTACAAACTTTCCCAATCAATAATGTTTTGATAAATCCGAATAGGAAAACTGATCGTTTTTCAAATCGGTACACAATGTGACAGCTCTTGGGGGAAAAAAGAAAAATTATTTTTTTATCACATGTATTTATCATGGTGAATTTATTATACGCAAAAATTTATAATTTTCCCTCAATTTCTCAACGTTTTCTTCGTTGGAAATATCCAGTTCCAACTCGATATTCAATCTAGAAGACGTATTTTCGGCAATAAAAACAGCAAAATTAAAATATCTCCGTTTCAATTTAATCAGAAATACTCCAGAAATATCCAACTAGGTTTCTTTTCATGGAATATAAGCTAAAATGTACGATTTTTCGAGGATTTAGATTGGGGAATGTTGGAGTTTAAGGGTCCAATTCGACCCCAATTCGCTATTCTTTGTGTTGTTTATTTTGCTTATCTCTTAAGAAGTCCTACAAAGAATCTTGAATATTGTTCGGTTACTATGTTGTATTTTTTTTTCTTTACTAAAATTGAAAACTAAACAATGAACATGTTATGATTTAACAAGAGTAAGATAATATTTCATCATGTTCAACAATAGCTGTATAAATTTCATTACTAACACACAAATAAAAGAAAAAGAAAATCCTTTACAAGAAGCTAAACCAATTATATGTTGACGTGCATTCGGTATAATAAAAATATTTCTAGATTAAATTCAACAGGTAGCTAATATATTTACACAATTTTTGTGCAAGTAGACAATCTTTTAAAAATACCATTAGTTCTATTTATTCGATTTAGTCGTTGAAATCTATTGTTAGTTATATGGATAGATTAGTAGTGTTAAAAGCACATCTGATAGTTACAACTTAGATAGATTAGATACTCGAATAAATGAGCAACTAACAAAAACAAATCCAATCTTTAAACGGAGAGAAAAATTACGATAACGCATATAGGAAATTAGATTCCGGCCACTAATCATCAATTCATTCCACTTCAATCTCTTCAAAATTTGAGGTGCGATTCGAGATATACCAGAATTAGTAGAGTAGTCTAGGGAATTTTCGCAAAATTTGGACTTTGTAGCTTAGCGATTTCCACCAAACTAAGAATCTTCTAGTCATTCTTGATAGTTTTGTCCATATTCGATCGATACGGTTAAAATGTCAAAATATTTTCGAATGATTAGATCATTAGAGGAAATGGCATAAAAACTATAAAGATTTAGATGGACCACCCGGTATAATAAAGGAGTAATCTATGATTTTTCGACAAAATGAATAACACTCCAGCGAATTGTTCTAGCGAATAGAGATAAAGGATTATGGATCGAAACGGTAATAATTAGGATAAAATTCACATTTCTTTACAAAAACCATTAATCATAACTAGATTCTATTACATCAACACATTTCATTTTGGCGTTATAAAAAAATATCATTCATATTAACGACCATATGATCCTATTTGATTAACGATTTTCTAAATGTTATAGAGATGAATTTGGGAAATTCAACGTTCCCTGTGTCTAATTTCGCAGCTTTCTATAGAAAAACTCTGCCGTTGAGAATCTCTAATTGAATTCGCAAAACTTTACGAAAAGTCAGATTATTTCCACAAGTCTTAATCTATTTGTAATTAAACCAAAATCTATTTTAATCTAAACTTGGACAATAAGATGGACTTATTTAAAAAATTTACGTTTTAATCAAATATTTAAATCGTCTAACAGATTGAATTGGGAGAAATGTCAAGATATCTCGTCTAATCATCGTTACAATAGAAATTTTGATTGTAGAAACGATCGATTATAGCGAAGAAAAAATCGGGTCGAGTATTAGTAAAGTGCTAGTTTGCAAATTTTCCTCTCAACTCTAAAGAAACTTTGTCGGGTGATAACGTAGACTTACTGTTATAACATTGTTTGATCGGTGGTATTATAAAAAGTCGAACTCTATTAAATTATTTATGTAGTTGTTTGTAAAATAAAATATTAAACGAACCGCAAATAAAATAGTTTTTTCTGTTGAAAATATTCTCCTTTACATTATCTCGAAGAGCAGTTAGTGTCAACAGTTTTTTAACGATTTAACGTAAACCGTTTGGTAAATGTTAAACTGTATGGAAGGGAAAAACGGTTGAAACAGTGTTTCGAAGATAATGATGCAAATAACTTATGTAAATTTTTCTAGTGTGAGCCAGGTCTGGGTGCTAGTGTTATGTACAATCTGCTCTACAATCAACCACAGAAGCTGATGTTGCTAGCCGGCTGCAGCACAGTCTGTACAACCGTTGCCGAGGCCGCGAAAATGTGGAATTTAGTTGTGGTAAGTTTATTAAATTTTCTCGTACAATTCCCCATCGATTCGTACGTTATTATCAACAATTTTCAATCGTCTTTACGTACAAATTCTATCCGATTCTAGCGCGATAACATCTCAAAAAGCATCCAATTTATACGTTTGTACACTTGCTCTTGTGGTGAAAAAATACGCCACTTTAAGTGCAAATTCCCGAAAAATTTGAATGCCTATTGAAAATATGATATCGTCCAATTGTAAAGCCAGCTTTCGCCTTCGATCGATATAAATTTCATTCGATTTGATTGACTTTTAATGGGCGAAATTTGTGTTCCACTACAATCATATTTTTATCGGATCAACCTAATTTCTTACAATTCCCGGAAATTTCGTCGATTTTTTAAAAATCCATGGACTTACATACAGGTAGAATAGAATTTAGAATCGAATGATATATTAAATATTTCAATATCTACTATAGTTTTTGAGCTATATGTGTTCCAGTAATTGATTTTGCATTGATTTCGTTCAAAATCGCTCTTAATCATTGGATTTATCCGAACAACTACAAATAGATGAGACGGATAGATTGCTCGTTTATTTCACTTCATTTTTTGCTTTGCCGTACAGTCAATCACCGGTTTTATCGTCCATTATTATCGCAAAAAGTAGTCTTCAGCTCTATTTGTATAGCCCCGAAGTGGAATTGATTCAATCACAAATTCATTATGGACGTTGAGGAATTACAACAAAATCACAAAAGGGGTTTTTCAATTTTCGTACATTTTAACGAAAAATTCACAAAACAATGAGTAGAACCACACATAGGATTTGCGAACTGTATTTAATTCGTGTAATTGAAAAAGATAAAAGAATCAGGAAACAAAATAATCGGCTTTTCTCTTTTCTCTAATCAGTAAATTTGATCACCCAGCATGGCCCGAAAACCAATTAAAAACCTTTGAGATTACAACACTTATGAAAAAGCGTTATAGAAAAAGTTTGTGTTGATTGGATTCAACAAATCAACTTCAATTAAATGGGAAAAACAATAGTTTTAAAATTTGTGTATAAAATAGGGTAAAATTCCATTTCATCCCCCTTTTATAGACTGTTTTATTTAACGATAATCGTTGATTCGAAAACCTAAATACACAAGATTTTAATTTAATTCTAGCGAATAACAAACCACAAACTACTTATAGATTTAATGTTACAGTTAATTAAGGGGGTTTATTTTATAATTTTTGTTATATCGAACTCTGATTTGTATGGTAGATTGATTTTCTAAAGGGGCTGATTGAAATGGTAGGCCTATAAGTGCGGTTAGGACACTTGAAGAGCAAGCCTTAAAAGAGCATCAAAGCATGAAGTGTCTTTATAAACACCTCAACAATTTAGGGAAATAAAAGCAGACCAGTGGCGCTCAACATTTCTGTTAAAAATGCGCTTTTTTGGGAAAAGTTGAGATGCACTGGCATATTATTACTCCGCTCGGACGATAAGTTTCTATGACAAGTGAATTGGAAAATATTTCAAAGGTTCTCTGGAGAACATTTTAGCAAACTTAGAGTCCTGTAGCTCAATTGTAAGTCGGTTAAAAAAACTCATTTGCGAGAATATAGCGCTTTTTGAAAATTGCTCATGCTCGAAAAAGTGAGGGGGTTTCAATTTTTCCTACACTGCTCAAAATGAGTAATTCTGGGCCATGTGTTGTTTGTGAGCGGGTTTTTGGCCGACTTCCAGATGAGCTACGACATTCAAATTTTGCGAAAATGACTCCATAGAGCCTCTTATAGCTGCTCAAAATATTTTGCAAATTGCTCGCCAATTTGCAAGTTGTACAATTTTTTGAACAAGACTTCATTAACGAATTGAACGGTTATTTCCGGCATTTTCAATTCCACTGATCGTTTTAATCGTCAATTCCGGAAGTTCGTTGTAACAAACTTCAACGATTAGAATCTTCTAGATTGGCAGTTCGTTAAGAATCGATGAATATTGAATAAATACGACCCATAAAGATTTTAATATTTAACAGTTTTTTCTTGTTGCTTACGAGACATTCCAACGTTTTGAGACGTTCTCAAACTATAATTAGAAACTTTACTAAAGTTTGCCAATTTCGTCTAAATAATGGATGTTTTTTTTCGAATATTTATTCGAAAAAGTCGAAAACTCTTAAGTTAGCACCTAGATGGAAATAACAGCAATAGCATTCTCATTAGTAGCATCTTGTTGAAAGAAAAAAACATATATGATGGTTGTTATCAAATGCACAGCCTGCAGCCATCAAATAAACATCTTTACAAACATCAAAGAGAAGCCAAACGACAACGTTTCACGTAATAATAGACAAAGTCTCCTGTACGTCAATACAGCTCCTTAAATGAAACCATCCGGAAGTGCGAATACAGCACCGGAGCGGGCAACAAAATCACAATTTACACTCGATTCTCTACAATTGAACGGAAATGCACAAATTGCAATTCGATAAATCCCAATTTTTGTCCCGTAGATGAGTTGATTCCTGATTGAAGGATTACTTTTCCGCACTACGGAGCCCTCGTTGTCGCTCGTTCCGCAACGGCTCACGTTTCGCCCTTGTGTTGCAAATGATTGTTTTGTTTGTTCTAGTTGTGTTACGGTGCCAGTTCACCAGCTTTATCAGATCGTAATCGTTTCCCAACATTATTCCGTACACATCCATCAGCAACTGTACATAATCCAACGCGTATCAAATTGATGAAAAAATTCGGTTGGTCCCGTGTTGCTATATTACAACAAGCTGAGGAAGTTTTTATATCAACAGTTGAAGATTTAGAAACGCGCTGTATGGAGGCAAATATTGAAATTGTTACACGACAATCGTTCTTAAGCGATCCAACTGATGCTGTACGAAATCTACGTCGGCAAGATGCACGTGTTATTGTTGGATTATTTTATGTTGTGGCAGCTAGACGTGTATTGTGTGAATTATATAAACAGAAATTGTATGGGAAATCGTATACGTGGTTTTTTATCGGTAAGTATTGATTCTTATTATTAGATTTAAAACGGATCATTGGGAGTGTATTATAAGCCATTTATCTATATGGTAGATTCGGGGAACTAAAATAAGAAGCTTACTAAAGGGCAAAAAGAACATCAACAGAAAAACGCGAGTATTTCTCAATTTTGATATCAATTCGTACCCCATCTATGTCTATTAACCGTATATTGTGCGGAAATGAATTTCCACACCCTTGCAAATTACATTGGAGAGATTTCTTAATGAGAATATCAACGTGTATGGAAAGAAAACTCATTTTCTTGTAGTACAAAAAATTTTACTTCTCCTCCTCAACTGTAATAACGATCTAATTGTTATCACAGAACAATAATAGATGCGAAATGATAACATACATCTAGTCTTAATCAAACCTCATTGTTTGTTGATAATAGAAACACTGACAAAGATACGGTTAGAATATTAACAATAGAATCTTCAACGACTATTATTTCATTTATATTTATTGATTTTATAACAAATACTATAAATAACCCCATATCGATTGTCCTGCTATTTATTTTATTATCATTCATTACTATTAATAAACCGAAGCTGATCAAATCGCCTATTTAGGGACCGATCAAATAGATTAACTAATCTGACCCCTTTGTTTAGGATCACGTATAAATCATTTAATGAGATTCTATTTGTGATAAATTCATTTTAATTATTCTTGTTTAATCAAGTTCGTTTATTTGTTGAAAAATCGGCTAAATATCTTGTATTAAATTAGTAATGCGGTCAATTATTTCGCTAGGGAATCGGTGAATTTCCATTGGAACTTGATCGTTATTATGTGGACAGATAAGTTGCCATAGTGGGACTATACTACTGCGAATTGTTGGCTAGGAAAGATAAACAATTTCGATTATTGTCTCCCTGTCTTAAGGGAGTCGGTTGGGAATTTATTTTTATTTTTTTGTTTTCATTGGCATAAAATGATAGATTTGTGTGTTTCATCACGGATATCTCCAATAAATCAATAGGGCCGCCACTTTGGATTGTTTCGTACAAGTTTTTCCAATTCAGACAGTTATAAGTTCGACTGTAATCGATCGTTTGGTAGCCTGAATTTTATCCGAATTATTTGCCAAATAACTCCCAAAAAGGTAGTTGTTGACAAATTTTGTTCTCCTAAATTTTGTTACCAATAAGTTTTCAAATATCCCTTTCAATCAATTTTTGAGTAAACTTCAGAGCTTTCAGTTAGACGTCAAACTTCACAATTTTAGACTATTACCAGTTCTTATGTGGTCGATTCTTCGGTGGTTCAATTCGTTACCAAATTTTTGCCAAATAACCCTCAAAAATTTAGTTTTTGGCAAATTGTTGTCTTGAACTAGCTGATTTTGTTGTCAATCAACAATTTTATTCTTAAATTTCGTTACTAAAGAAAAAACTTTTCAGTCCATTTTTGAGTTTACTTGAGTGTTTTTTTCAGTTTTAGGCTGTTACCAGTTCTCTTGTAATCTTGTTGTGCGGCCTAAATTTTGAGCTAATTTTGCCAAATATTCCACAAAAATTGCAGTTTTTCATGAATTTTGATGTTTGGTTATAGCTTTTTGTACAAAAGGAGCCTTACGATCAATTTTTGAGTAAGCTTTAGAGTTTCAGCTCAGGCATCGAGCTTTTAACAATTTTTTGATAGTCTTAACTTTTAGCTCAATTCTTTTCCAAGATTTTGTTAGATAGTCTTTAAAAATTAAACGTTTTTGACAAATTTTATTCTCAATAATCAATTTTATTCTTAAATTTTGTTACTTAATGACGAACTTCAATAAGTTTTTGAGTAAATTGTAGAGTTTTTACAATTTTGGACGGTTAGCAGTTCTTTTATGATCGATTTGTTGTACGGCCTAAATTTTGAGCTAATTTTGCCAATCTGTTTGCAAATATTCCTCAAGATTTTGTTGTTTGAGTGCAGCTGATTTTTGACGCTTGATTCAAAGTTATCAATTCGATTCTTCAATTTTGATACTAAAGAAAGAGCTTTCTAACAATTTTTGAGTAAACTTCAGAGCTTTGGTTTAGACGTGAAACTTTACAATTTTAGACTGTCACCAGTTCTTATGTGGTCGATTCTTCGGTGGTTCAATTCGTTACCAAGTTTTTGTCAAATAATCCTCAAAAATTTAGTTTTTGGCAAATTGTTGTCTTAAACTAATTGATTTTCAAAGTTTTGCTGTCAGTAAACAATTTTATTCTTAAATCTCGTTATTAAAGAAAAAACTTTTCAGTCCATTTTTGAGTTTACTTGAGTTTTTTTTTCAGTTTTAGGCTGTTACCAGTTCTCTTGTAATCTTGTTGTGCGGCCTAAATTTTGAGCTAATTTTGCCAAATATTCCGCAAAAATTGCAGTTTTTGACGAATTCTGATGTTTGGTTACAGCTGATTTTTTCACTTTTTTTTACAAAAGGAAGAGCCTTTCGATCAATTTTTGAGTAAGCTTTAGAGCTTCAGTTTTTTAGAATTTTAAACTGTTACTAAGTCTGTTATGGGCAATTTTTTGGTAGTCTTAACTTTCAGCTCAATTCTTTTCCAAGATTTTGTTAGATAGTCTCTAAAAATTAAACTTTTTTGACAAATTTTGTTCCCAATAATCAATTTTATTCTTAAATTTTGTCGCTTAATGAAGAGCTTCAATCAGTTTTTGAGTAAATTGTAGTTTTTACAATTTTGGACGGTTAGCAGTTCTTTTATGATCGATTTGTTGTACGGCCTAAATTTTGAGCTAATTTTGCCAATATGTCGTCAAATATTCCTCAAAATTTTGGTGTTTGAGTGAAGCTGATTTTTGACGCTTAATTCAAAGTTATCAATTCGATTCTTCAGTTTTGATACTAAAGAAAGAGCTTTCAATAAATTTTTGAGTCAATTATAGTGCTTTGTTTTAGCCGTGAGATTTTGCAATTTTAGTCTGTTACCAGTCCTTACGTGGTCGATCTTTCATTAGTCTAAGTTTTTAGTTCAATTCGTTACCAAGTTTTTGTCAAATAATCCTCAAAAATTTTGTTTTTGGTAAATGATGGTCTTAAACTAGCTGATTTTGAAACTCTTGTTGTCAATAAACACTTTTAATCCTAATTTTTGAATAAACTTTAGAGCTTTAGTTTAGGCATAGAGATTTTCTAGTTTAAACTGTTACTAATTCTATTGTGGTCGATTTTTTGGTAGTCTTAACTTTAGCTCAATTCTTTTCCAAGATTTTGTAAGATAGTCTTTAAAAATCAAAAGTTTTTGATAAATTTTGATGTCAAGTTGTAGATGATTTTTACAATTTTACACTGTTACCACTTATATTGTAATCGCTTTATTGTGTAACTAGTTTTGGCGAAATTTTTACAAAGATCCTTCAACAACGACAGTTCTTGGTCAATTTTCGTGTTAAACTAGAATAGATTTTTGAAATTTTGCCCTAAACTAACAATTTTATTCTTACATTTTGTTACTCAAGAGCTTTCAATCAATTTTTGAGTAAACTTTCGAATTTTAGTTTAGATTTAAGAGTCTATTGTCGACAATATTGAATAGAATACTAGTAGCTTACTGGTTTTTTCAGTTTATAATTTTGGAAAAAATAGGTTACATTAGCTGCGATTTTCAAAAAAAACGGACATGAAAATTCCAAATTTGATAAGCCGCAATTGTAGACTTAACGTTCATCTATCTATTTATTTGAATTTCTCTCGATTAGTTTCTAAAAGTTGTTGTTTCCAGAGTGCTCAAAAATTTAGCCCATTTTTTTTCAAATCCATAAAGTTATTAATCATTTCGTTATTTCTTACCATTTTTGAGATATTTACACTCTAGAGCTTATAGAATTTAAATGTAATTGCCTTGCTTTCGAAACTTTTTACAGTTTTCTGCTGAAAACCTTCATTTTTATCAATCATCGTTCTTGTGAAGAAAAAATTCACTTTAGTGTTCATGAACAGAGGGTTGTTCTCAACACAACCCTGACTAGGCGTTTAATTATTTCCAAAATTATTGTATTTGACAGGAATCGTTAGCTAATTATTTTCTCTAAAACGATTACGACAAAGCTGCGTTTATCGGTTTTCATTTACTTTGATGTGATGAGTTTGTTAATTACGACTTGAAATTTACAATATAAGGCAACAATATTCAATGTTGATTATATTTTTTTTAGAAAATACACCAAATTTCACATTCAAAAACATAAAAGACGACCGTAATTAAACCAACATAAAGACGAATAAGTTATATTCAAGCGAGAAAACTAAATAATAAAAACTTCAGTTTGATGGAAGTTTCAAAAGATCCGTGACACGGTTTTATTTTGTAGTATAGAATTTTTCCAAAATTTAAATTCAACGTCCTGTTATTCGAATGAATGACAATGGATTAAAATGTCTGATTTTCAAGGTGAATATTTCTTAAAATATGATTTAATATTAAATAATTCAGTGACAGTTTATCCGGTTTCTGTTCAAGATAAAGCTTAGACAGTTTTAACAACATAATTACGACTTTATGGTACAAATTTTAAAAGTTTCGTTATTAAAGAGTTATTAAAAACTACCATTAACTTCTCAATTCTATTCGCTTTAATTTCCCCCGATCTATTTTTATTGTAAAATGTTCGGTGGAGCTTTCCATTAGAGTAATAACTTAAAATCAAATACAGTATTAGAATTATGGATAATGGTATAATATACTTGAGTTTGATTAATGTCTCCTGTGGTTCCCTACTCTACTCTTTTTAATAATCAAATATAGACTCAATTCTGCCTGTAAGTCGACAGTAGTCCATTTATATAATAGAAGTAATCTTAAGTTTTGTTTATTCTCCAACTTAAATAAATATCTGTCAAGAAGAGGCATCAGAAACAACAAAGTTAGGAAATTGTTCAAACAACAACGAGTAAATTTGCTAAAAAACGTCGAAATTAAATAAACTTCCATTAACAATTCTCTAATTACTTTCATGATGGAATTAATTATCTTTTAAGATAATTAATACATTTGTTACTCTACTAGAATGAAGAACAAAGTAATTTTCGTTTGAGTGAGGAATTTAATCAATCGAATTTATAGGAATACCGACTGTTGTGACCGACTATTTAAGATTTATTAGATGTAAAAAAATATTTGAAAAGTTTGTGGTCAACAAAACTGTATGTCTTCAACAAACTTTCCTTCAACTGCCCGATCTGATATATTGTGTGGAAGTTTCATATTGTCACCACATATCAAAGTTTAATTCTTCAGATCTTCTAGTTGGCAATTTTTGTTCTAGACAAATTAATTAACAAAATCACAGATTCAACACAAATTCGATAATATAATTTCCGAAATGTTGTAGCATTAGGAATAGGTGAATAGGGGCGAATTTCAAGAGGACGTCTCTACTCTGTTAAGTGAACTGTGTCAGACTTGTTACTAATCTAATTAAAACAAGACCCAATTAAGTTTGCGGTTTCACATTATCTCGATTGTCTTAATTGTATTGATTTGAAAATAAAATATAATTTTTCATAAAGTAGATTCTCTTGGAATTTCTCTAGAAGATCAACACAAAATTTAAGTTCATACCCGTTATATATCCCGATAGACTGATAAGTTTTCACGACTTTTAACAGTCAACTAAGTGCATCCAAAGTTTAAGCTATATTTACATGCTATTAGATTTCGCTAATGGTGTGCCGTAAAACGTGATCGGATCATAATAGGAAACATGTTAATATTCATCACAGCTTCCTTTCATATACCGATTTTTCTTATTTTCCTAGAGAAAACAACTTTACGAAGATCTTCGGGTTAGTTTTAGTTGTTAGTGTTAGTTTTAGTGTTAGTATGTAGACGATTGATGAAAATCGCCTATTGTCCAAAAATCAAACTTGTCGATAAGCTACGAGGCTCAAATTTTGCTAAAATTAATAGAACCTACCTCTAAACTATAGATATTTAAGGGCCTTCCCGAAAAAAAAGAAAACAGGATAACTTTTTTATTTTCCAACGGATTTCAATGTTCTAAACGGTATTTAAAGAAGCATTTCAAGAGGGAGGGAAGTACGTATTTGATTTTTTGAAATTCGGATGTAATTTGGAGTCACAGAAGGAAATATAGAAGCATGTTTTTTAGCATTTTTTACAGGTTTTTTTTATTATTTTCCTCATAACTTGGCAAGTATTGCTTATTTTCTAATAAATTTCACACAACATGTGGCCAATTAAAAGCGCTTTCCAAGTCTGTCACAAATTTTCGGATCGCATTGTTAGTTTTCCGGAAAATTGATGAAAAGTTTCGACATACTAGTTTTGTTTTTTTACGGGCAGTTTTAAACTTAGACGACTGAACCAGGGCTTGTTCGAAAGCTAATGAATAGCGGATTATTTGGAGAANGAAATCCGTTGGAAAATAAAAAAGTTATCCTGTTTCCATTTTTCTCGGGATGGCCCTTAACGGAAACTCAAAATGTTTATAATAATCTAGTAGAAATCCCTTTTTCGAGTCGATTAAATGGGAAAAAATCAAAAATATCCCAATAGAGCTGAAATACTTGCACATTATTTTAATAAATTATGTACGAATGATCCAGAAATGTTTATAGTTTAAATCTGTACAATTTCTGGATTATTTTATCGAATTAGGGACGTTAAATTTCGCGTTATTAATGTAAATCAAATAAATCAACACGACGAATTCTGTATTGAATTATTAGAGCATAGAATATGGAATCAAATCGTACCAAAATATTATAATAGACATATGTTTGTTAACAGATTTTCATTATAACAAGTAACATAATTTCAACCTTCGATATTACATTGAAATATCGATTTGAAGTTACTGAAAACTGAAAGAGTATTAAAAGTTTCCAGGAAGCCAATTGACAGATAGTGTTCGACATCAAAGTCGACATTATCGAGAAAATTCTAATTTACTTCTACTCGGAAAATACAGGTCTGCTGAACTGAAAGTATGTATGTCAACTACTATTATTTGAAAATATCTTAAGGATTTATAGGGGGGTTGCTGGGGATTATTTTATCGAAATTTGAACCTCAAGTTGATAGAAAACGCTCATTTAGTTAATGTGTCGGTTTTGATTGAGAATGACTTGATTTTTCGCCGTCACATTACAGAAGAAGGAGTGCCGTTGATTGATGAAAATTGCGACATTGTCAATGAGCTACGAAGCCCCAATTTCGCCAAATTAGTCTCCAAGTTATTCGCCAAATAAGCGGAGTTTACATAAAACTATATAGTTTTAGTCCATCATCCCTGTGGTTTCTTTCTTTTTTCTGATAAGCGGATAGAATGGGATTACTGTGTGTTGCATCCATTAAACGGAGTTGAATCGATGCTAATTCTGGATATCGATGGGGAAACTGTGCGTTCGTATGTGTGTATGAGCCCATCAAAGGTTTTCGATTAAATTGAAAACGTCCGTCTATTTTGACGTCCTACCGATTTTCCATTTGCTAAGATAAAAACTTGAGAAATACGAGTTTATCCACCTGAAATCTCGACAGGATCGGCAAAGCTGTTATGTTAATTGGAAATCTGAATTATTCAAAATAGAAGCGTGTAACGAAGGGGTGGTGAATATTGGATTGTCAAACCGGGACAATTTACGACAGATTTATTAGAACTTTTTCGAGATTTAATCCGGATTTTGAACAGAATTTCGACAGGTCTTCGCTTTTTATGGATTTTCGGTTTTAGTCTCGATTTTAAGTTATTTTTGTGTAGCTTGTCGGTTTTTCGTTTAAATATGGAGATAAGCCCTCGATTTAGGAGTTTCTTTGTAAAGAGCCAAATTTTATCCAAATCTGTAGCATTGAATCGAAGCATTTTTTGTTACTTCCGATAGTTTCGATAGTTTTCGTCTTAAATTGAAGATAAGCATTGATTTAGGACAATTTCTTTGTGAATTAACCAATTTTACCAAAATCTGTGTAGCATGGAATTTTAGACACTTCTAAAGCATTTATTTCTCTTTTTTGATATTAGTCTAGATTTGAAGCCATTTCCATTGTAGCTTATCAGTTTTTCATTTAAATTTGGAAATAAGCTCTCGATTTAGAAGTTTCTTGGTGAAAAGCCAAATTTATCAAAATCTGTAGCATTTTTTATTTTCGATTTTAGTTTAGATTTTAATCTCTTTGTAGCCTATCCTTGTCCGTCTAAATTTGAAGATAAGCATTAATTTAGGAGAATTGCTCTTTAACTTAACCAATTTTTCCAAAATCTGTGTATCATGGAATTGATTTAGACACGTTTATTTCTCTGTTTTGATTAGTCTAGATTTTAAGCCATTCTGATTGTAGTTTATCAGTTTTTCGTTTAAATTTGGAAATAAGCCAAATTTTAACAAAATCTGTATCGATTTCGATACTTTTAAAGCATTTTTTATTTTCGATTCTAGTTTAGATTTTAATCTCTTTGTAGCCTATGACTTTTTTGTCTAAATTTGAAGATAAGCATTGACTTGGAACAATTTCCTTGTAAATTAACCAATTTAATTGGTTAAATTGGTTAATTGGCAAAGTAATTGTTACACAGATTTTGGAATCTGTGTAGCATAGAATTGATTTAGACACTTTTAAAGCATTTATTTCTATTTTTCGATACTAGCATAGATTTTAAGCCATATTCATTGTAGCTTATCAGTTTTTTGTTTAAATTTCAAGATAAGCTCTAGATTTAGGACAGTCTCTGCCGAATTGCCGAATTTTATCAAAATTTGTGCAGCATTGAATCGATTTAGATTTGAAACAGTTTTTCATAATTTAAATGCAAAATTGTATCAATTAATGAGAAAACACCATAAATTCCAATAATAGGAATTTCGCAATCAAGCACATTTTAGAGAGTGCTTTTTTAATTGACTCTTGCATCGTAAAATTCGCAATAAAAATGCTCCTTTACGAAATAAAATCACGATGATTCGAATTGACTACTTTTATTTATGTGAGGGTTGGAATAAATTCTTATTATGCTAGAGTTTATAGTGTTTAGTTTGTGTTTTATTGTAATATTACAACAAAAAGCGGTTTTATTTAAAAATTCTCGTTCTACATTGTCTGAAATTGTCTGATCAATTGATTTTCTGCCACGTGTCGTTTTTTTCCCGCCCTTAATCCTGTCCTTTTTCTAATCGATTGAACATCAATATCACCAACACCCCACTAGAGTTCAAGTCATTTATAATAAAAATATAAATTTTGTATTTTTCGTTAAGGATGGTATGAGGATAATTGGTTCGAAGTCAATTTAGAGAAGGAAGGTATTGAATGCAATGTTGAACAGATGCGTCAAGCTGCTGAAGGCCATTTAACAACAGAAGCCCTAATGTGGAATCAGAATTTAAATGAACGTACAATCTCTGGGATGACATCGGAAGATTTCCGGTTGCGTTTAAACGATGTGCTACGTAAAGAAGGCTACGATATCGATAACCAACGTTTCCCTGAAGGATATCAAGAGGCGCCATTGGCTTACGATGCTGTGTGGTCGGTTGCATTGGGTACGTTTTTGGTTTTTTTTCTGTAATTTATTACGGAAGTTTCTTGATTTCTTTTCCACGATTCTCCTAGAGAAACTGAATCAATTTCTGTTATTGTTTTTTTTTCTTTTTCGTTTTTCTGTTTCTTCAACGGCCAGCTTTCAACAAAACGATGGATCGTCTACACAAATATGGAAAAAGTTTAAAGGAATTCAATTATAACAACAAAGAGATCGCTGACGATATTTATTCAGCGATCAATTCAACACAATTTTTAGGAATATCCGTAAGTATATTTTATTATTATTATTATTATTTCGGTAGAGAACAATACATATACATCTATATTATTAAGATAAGTTTCTCGTTTGCTTATTCTTGATATGTTTCAATAGTTGAATGTTTTGTTTATAGGGTTTTGTTGCCTTTAGTTCACAGGGCGATCGTATCGCCCTAACACAAATAGAACAAGTTATAAACGGCAACTATGTTGTGTTGGGATATTACGATACACAAGCGGATAATCTAACATGGTTCGATAGGGAAGTTTGGCATGGTAAGCTCGTTTTACGTTTAATTTCAATTTCAATACAAAAGAACAATAATTGTTGTAGATAAATATTATTTTCACAAATTCGCAGAAAATATAGTTTATTCTCAAGTAGAAAGAATAATTTAAATTGCCGCGCCCAATTGTTGGCTTCCTATTGGTTATTTTGCAGTTAGTTGGGAACTTAGTTGCGAAACAACCAATAGGAAGCCAGTATTTGAGCGCCAAATTTAAATCTAGTTTAAACTAGAGTATAGAAATTCGTAAATTCTAATTAATTTTAGAAGTTATTTTCTTTCTTTAAAGACAAATAGGCAGTAATATAACGAATCTAAATAATTGCTATAAATTCTCAAATCACAAACATCGGTCGTATTCTCTAACTTGTCGGTGATCAGTTTCTTTTAAATTGTTCTACTGTTCACTCTTTTCGTTATACATCAGATGAAATTATCAAGAGTGAGACAGAAGCTTTGTTCAAAGAAACTGTCAAATTCCAGCGTTGTTAGAGTAACGAATCACCAGAAAGTTATAGAATACGACTTATAATCAACTATTTTAAATTGGAGAAAATTACGCGCTTAAATACTGGTTTCCTATTGGTTAGTTGTGGATTTGGCTATAAAATGACCAATAGGAAGTTAGAATTTGAGCGTCAAGTTTAAATCCAGTTTAAAATTATAATCGAAATTCGTAAAGTTAGCATTCAAACAATTTATTTCAACAGTTTAAATTGAACAAAATAGAAAATACTCGACAGTAATTATGAGTGGCATTCGATTTTTCAACGTTTCCATTAACTTTTTCTGATCAATTTTCGACGCTTTCCTTTTTCTTTTCTTATGAGACGAGAATAAATGAAAATCCTTATAGAGAATTAATGTAGTGAAACGGAATTAATAAGAAATAAAAGTGCCATTTTCACAACAAGATAGTTTTACCAACATTGAATTTATTATAAATACAAGACATTCGAACCATTCTAAAGATAAAGCACAAGCTTTGATAGGATTTGAACAAAATCATCTACGAACAACACAAAGGGGATAAAGAAGGGAAAAAATTTGATTCGATATTGTGTATATTTGAAGATTTTCTAAAAGTATTCACTTTGATCATTCAACATCAAAAACATCTTATCATGTTTAGAAAACCACAAAAAGTTTTAGAATTTCTGTTTTTTTGTTTTACGATTTGATGGATAAATTTTGCGTTTTTCCAGGTGGAAAAGTGCCTCAAGATAGAACAATCATACGACGAGTATTACGTACAGTTTCTTTACCACTTTTTATCTGCATGTGTGTTATCTCCAGCATTGGAATTATTGTTGCTATTGCCTTGATAGTTTTTAATATTTGGAACAATCACCGAAGGTATTAATTGATTCATTGCTGAATTATCGAATTAATTTGCAAATATTTTAGAGTAATTCAATCTTCACATCCAGTTTGCAATACAATTATGCTATTTGGTATAATTGTATGCTTAACGGCGGTTTTCCTTCTTGGTTTAGATGGTAGATTTGTGTCCGCAGGTGCCTACCCTTCAATATGTCAAGCAAGAGCTTGGATTTTATCAGCAGGATTTACATTATCATTCGGTGCAATGTTTAGTAAAGTTTGGCGTGTACATCGATTAACAACTAAAGCAAAAAGCGACCCGAAAGTTAGAATGGTATAATATTTGGCAAGAAATCTAATAAATTTTCGATTGAAATTCGATTAATTTTTAGAAAAAAGTGGAACCTTGGAAATTATATTCGATGGTATCTGGTCTATTAATTGCAGATTTTGTTATTTTATTAGCCTGGCAAGTTTTGGATCCATTACAAAGACGTATTGAAAGTTTCCAGTTAGAAGATCCACAATCATTATTGGATGATTCGAAAATACGTCCAGAATTAGAACATTGCGAGAGTCACAATAATAACGTTTGGTTAGCTACAATTTACGCTTATAAAGGATTAGTTTTGGTAATTATCAAGTGTTTCATGGTATTTCTCCTTGCGGTAAGCTTCTTGTTTTGACTTACCAACAAAATTGACGCCTACAAAGTAGTAACTTACTGTGAGGAGACATATAGGGGAACATCTGATTAATAAAACTTCTATTTAGATTTTTGGATTATTTTTGGCGTACGAAACACGATCTGTTAAAGTGAAACAAATCAACGATTCTAGATATGTCGGTATGAGCATTTATAATGTTGTAATATTGTGTTTGATAACAGCTCCTGTAACAATGGTGATTGCTAGCCAACAAGACGCCAGTTATGCTTTTGTAGCTCTTGCTATTATTTTCTGTTCATTTCTGAGTATGGCACTGATTTTTGTACCGAAAGTAAGCCCAAATATTTAAAAATCAATCGATACTATAATCGAATTTTGTAGGTAATTGAAGTTATACGACATCCTAAAGATAAAGCCGAAAGTAAATACAATCCAGATGCTGGTGTATCGAAAGAGGATGAGGAGCGTTATCAGAAATTGCTGAATGAAAATGAAGATTTGCAACGGTTAATTGCTCAAGTATAGACAAATATTTGGAAAGGCCCGCACTAGTCCGGCAACAAAAATGCCAATTTTCTGAGTTTATTTTCCAAAAGATTCTAATGATTTAAACAGAATTAGAAAGAGTATTTCAATGATCACGAGGTGGACTATTTCATTTTTGGAAATCTGGATGAAATCTAGAATTACAAAAGGAAATCTAAGGCATGTTTTGTTTTATTACCAATATTACTTATTATCCACCATAAACTTCCATTAATTTTTCCAATTTCCTTAAGCTTTCAAATGAGATTTTGTTCAATGTGCGTACCTAAGAAATTAATTGAAATTTCATCGATTTTCCGGAAAATTAATAATGCAACAGCCGATTTCGTAAACACTTTAAATTTGCTACAAGCAAAATAAAAACCATTGGAAAATAAGCAATTTTGGTGAAGTTATGACGGAAAATATAAAAACTATAAATAAATACTAAGAAAACATGAAAAATGAAATGCTCTTTCGAATTCTGTTGAAATCATTAGAATCTTTTGGAAAATAAACGGAAATTCTGTTTTGGAAAATTGGCATTTTTTATCAGCTGATTAGTGCGAGTTCTTAATGCTCCAAGTATGTTGATTCAATTTTGTTTTGATTGTAGAAAGAAGAGAAAATTAAATTGTTGAAAGAACGTTTAGCTGAAAAAGAGGCTGGCAAAGGTGGTACAATAACACAAGGTAATCAAACATTGATTGTTGCTGATTTTATAACAGATGCTGGTACATCAGATTCTGCTTTTGGTGGTGGCGTATCAAATTATACACGCTCTTCCCGATGTAGTCAATCAGATTTAGAATTCAGCGAAAGTTATCTTTAAACAATTCAATTAAAATAATTATCTTTAAAAAAATAACAGTAGATATTTCGATCCTTCGATGTGATACAATTTAATGTCTAAATATCCGCAATATAAACGTTTACTCAAATAACGCACAATTATTCCTCTTATTTGCACTGGAGATTAGGCAAATTTAATTGTGATGTTTACATTAAAGCATCTTTATACAGGGAGGATTTTTTAAAACAACTCCGAACTCCTATAAGTTGGCTATCGATCAAAGATTTATTATGTACAGGTCAAGTCCGCTTAGAACTTTTGCAAACCACTGCTGTAGACTCTTGAAAAGATCCTATAAACACATACACATTAAGATAAAAACAGAATGGTTGAGGAGGCGAATAACTAGTTACATTTCAATTTAGAAAGCACAGAATGTTTGCCATTTTCTTAGGATACATTGCTAGAAGAAAAGATACTATAACAAATACACATTAGGATAAAAATAGA